>BGPR01000937.1:31486-49759 GCA_013235015.1 Araneus ventricosus
TAAAAAAAGCAAAAACATTAATATAACTTTAAACTTATGTATATATACACACATTTGTATTTGCATTCATGAATTATTAAGGAAGAGCATATTATACTCTTTAACACAGACTTCAGTCCTTTTAAGGATTCAGACAAAACAATGCCAGTTTTGCTCCAATATAATTTTTAAAAGCTGCAACAAAAAAAAGTATAATGCATCAGCTGATATAACAAACATTTTTACTTGTCATATAATTGTAGGATGATTGCTAGTTTTCTTTTAAAATATTACTGAATGTCAAATACCTCATACACTGGGCTCGTAATATAGTTTACATTTTAATTCGTTACACATTTTACATAATGCACCAATTTAAACCATTAAAAAATGTTTCGACAATTTAAGTGAGTTTCCAATTCCAAGTATTAAATGTACTTAAATGAAGATTACAATACCGAAATATTTCATTTAAGTAAAAACATACAAAAAAAAAATAGTGGGAATAAATAGGAAAAAACCTTCGATTCATAAATCTACATATGCATATAAAGGAAGGCTTCTTAAACTGTGGGTTGGAATTCAAATGCTTGTGGTCACAAAAGCTCTCGCACTCATTCAGATACTTCAACATTTGTAAGTAAAAATAATTAAAAAGAAAATTAATTTGAAATTTACTTGATTTTCTTATTACCATTAATAGCTTTTTCTAATGCATTTTTCAAACATTGGGATTGCAGAATTTTTCTCTTCTCCATTTGAAAATGAATCGTACGTGAAAAAAGTTTTAAAAGCCCAGGTAAACAGAAAAAGTAATGTTTCTAAATATGTATAGCAAACAATACCTTAGTATCCACAAATTTAGATGTAAAAGATCATCATAAATATTTCAAAAAGCAGAATGAGCAAATAATAATTCAAAACTTTTTAAGTAAATAAAAACCAATGTTTTTTTAAAATTACAATATACAAAATATTTCTCATTCTGCACTGTATACTTTTAAAAAAATGTACAGTAAGAATGAAAAAAAAAGTGTAATTTTGTTTTTTAATAATACTTTCACAGTATGGTGGGGAAAGAATTATTGGAAATCCCAAAACCTATAAGCTCATATCAAGATGGGAAATGCTGCATTAAATGGATTTTGGGTTTTACCATTATATATGTATTTAATCAAACTAATACTTCAACAATATAAAATAAATGTAATTCCTTGCATCTTGCATAAGAAATCATTCATACAACAAATTATGCTTTATTGCTTAAAGCCGACACAAACAGTTTTCAAAAGAAAATCATATTTACAGGTATCAAATCTAAAAGTAAACAACTAAAAGTATTACAAAATTAAAAGACAACACATGAGCTCAAAATCAATATAACAAAATAAAAGGGTTGAACTTTTTCTGAAGATTTAAAAAAAAACTGAACAAGTTTTTGTAGGTTAAAAAGTAACAAGAAAAATAATCTCTTTAGAAGATTCATGATAATGTACCTGCAATTCTTTTATTTTACCAAATAAAATGCAAATTAGATATATCTACATCATACCAGATATTTCTAAATGTTAAAAAAAATTTCTCACTAAAAAAATTATTTCATTTTCTAATACTAAGAGTTCCCAGTTAATTTAAAAATATTTCTTTATTTCCATGGCATTTTAGAAAATTTTTTAACACATTTAGTTTACAAACTGATAACGATTTGTTATAAGTAACTTTAGATGCTTTTAATGTAATCAGTTGATATTACTACCTGTAACTTATTGATATGAAAATAAAGAAATTACAGCAGAGGTTTTCACCTGAAATTTCAATGGTGTTTTAGATTTCACATTCAAATAAAGAATGAACTTAAAATTGCATAGGTCAAAACAATGATTAGTCACAGTTTTCATATATAGGGCAATCCATAGTATGATGCTAAATAAAATTATGTTTTTTTTCTAGGAAAATTTTTAAATTAGTTTATCAAAGAATTCAACATGGTGATTAGCTATATAACTACTGTTAGAAATCACATCAGGTTACAGAAAAATCAAATTTACTCGATAATTCCCAAGTTCTCTCATAGAAACAGTACATATGTACAGTATATATACCCCTAATGACACTTAGATAAAAAAAAAAAAAAGCAATGACACTTGTGATAAAATTAATTCAACAAAAAGTAGTTTTCGTATATTATGTGTTATATTTTTTTAAATTGTAAAGCCACTTCTTGCATTCTTTTACACAGGCATAAATATGACATACCAATTAAACAAGTAGCCAATTCTTAAGAAAAGCTGAGATACAAATATGAGGGAAAACTCTAATTTATAGTTGGTGAAGAGTTTTAATAACAAATTTTTAAAAAATTTCAATAAAAAATATTCCAGGGATATTTTATTATCTTTCAAAATCTAAATCATATATATGCACAGGAATTTAAAAATGATATTTCTTTGTTTCAAATTTTGTTCTAAAACCTATACTTTTTGAAGGAATCGTAATACAAGTGGAAAAATTACATTGCAGTGATTTTTAATTTTAAAAGACTTTGCATAAAGTAGAAAGAAAAAAAAAAAAAAAACTTTGAAACAATCACTAAAAATAAAAACTGAATTAGTATCCTGTTACAATTAAAAAAAAAATGAAAATTCAGAACACAAAAAAAGCATTGTAACACTCATTATCAGATCTAAATCTACTTTGATGGCAATGCATTTATAATATCACTAATTAAAAATTTAAAAAAAAACCATTATCAAACACATATTCATGTATAAGGACAAACTTCTTTGCACCCTATTTCTACCAGAATAGAAATCCAAAAATATTCTTAAACTCAAATCACAGCAACAGGATCAGTTGTACGTTTAAAAATCCGTAGAAAATGTAGTTTTATAAAACAGTCCATTTCCATTTTTAAAGTAGTGTTCTCATTGTGCTTGTTTTCAAACAATTCATAAGATGATCATATTCTCTCATAGGCTGTTTCAGGTTTGCAACCACTGATGACAAACACACATCCATCCTAAAATTCATAAAAGTTCAAATTACATTCAAAATCAATGTACAATTATTTAGCGGTAGTATTCCATTAAATATATTCATTCTTAAAAGTAAAAATTTAAAAAAATTGCTGTAAGACTGAATTCACTTCTTTAGATTCACAGATTTGATACCAAAATATGCAAAAGAACTTAAAATGCTAATTGAATTATCTTTAATAAGAAACTAGGCCATACTTTCCCTTGAACTGTTCCAATTATTTTAGTTAATTTGTAAAAGAAGTAGAATTTAGTACAAACATCTCTAACTCATGTTACATAGGTTGCAAGCAGCCTGTCAACAAGTGATATCTTTGAGCATGACCAATAAAACAGTAGTAGGTAACAAAAATTTTAATGAAAATTTTTAATTATACATAACTATTAATAAAGTTTAGGTCAGGGATGGGGAACCTGCAGCCATAAGGGTGCATGCAGCTTTCTTGAGTTTCTTATGTTCAATTTTCTTGAATTTCTTATGTCTTCTTTACTAGTTATTTACAAATTGCATTGAACTATATAATTGTATGCAATATAATAATATGATTCTATTCATGAAGTCTTTTGCCCAACTGCCAAAAGTTAATGAGGCATTTCAATGTAAAAAGGTTCTTCAACCCAGATTTAGTTAAAAATATAGTAAATCCAAAATACACAGAAATTTTTTAAAGCCATTCAAACCAGATTTTGAACCAAGTTTTCCAGATTTTAAACCTTTGACAAGTATATTTTGTTTAATTTTTCTGAAAATATAGATTCAATACATAAACAAACAATTCAAGTTATCCAAAATGAATGTAATTTCTTTATAGAAGCTGTGATCCATGAATTTTATAAATATTTATCAGATCATTTTGAATACTATCTAAAATTCACAAATGATATTATTTCCATCTATAAGAGTACTTATTGGAGCAAGAAATATTTACATATGCATTTCCTTTCTGGAAATTTTTAAAGTATTCACAGAAAAAAAGATTTATACTGTACTTATTTTCAAACTGCACTTTTCAAATATACTTTTTTTCCCTTCCCCAAAGCTTCACGAAACAAACTATTTATGTGGACTCTGCGAGCCTTTCAGCATGACATGGTTGTTTAGAAATGCAATAAAATGTGCATGACAAAATTTTAACAATGATGGCATTAAAAAAAAAACACATACCCGCACAAGAAGTGGGAAATCTACCCAGAACTCATAATGTGGAATAAGTTCCCAACCATGTGCACCACGAGTCAAACTTGAATGGATTATTCCAAGAATGAGATAAAAACAAATACCAATCATGAGCCTAAAAAAATGTCACAAATATTATAAAAATAAATTTCATGCAATACATTTTTCTTTCAGCACTTTATGTCAAAAATGTTTAAATATATCAAATATATAATGCCTCACGAAAGCAAAAGCTAATTAAACTGGATAACATTAGATATTGTTGGGAAAGGATTTTTGTTCGTTTATATGAAGAATTTTAGATTTGAATGTCCATTGTAATAATGGAACAAAATATCTACTGGCTATTGAGCGGCAAAAATGGGACATCAGGGCTTAAAAAAGTGTTATAATTTTATTAATGTTTATTTATTTTAAGATTGTTGCTGGAAAACTTAACATTTTAATCAAGTTTTTCATTTAAAAATTTTAACACTTTTTTCCATACTAATGAAAGAATCAAGAAATTTATATATACAGGGTGTTTGTTCACTGTTATCATGGCCCAACAGCTAATTTCTAAACCGTTAGATATAGTTCCAATTGGAAAAATGCATTAAATGTTGGAAAAAATTACGTTTTTTTGAGTCAATAAATATATTTCCGAAAAAGTTACGAATTCTAATTTTTATACAGTTCCTCGGTCCTATCAGTCTTATTCAGTAAAATATTCTTTGCACACTAACATTTCTAACAAAAAAAGTTTCACTCTTCTACGACTAAAACTGACTAAGTCATGGAGCTTGGAATATCACTGGCTTAGACCACTTTACACCATTTCAATAACCACCTCGAAGACGATCCACCAATCAATACAAAACACTTGCTCGATGAGGCCTCTGATTGGTTTAAAATTATGAAATTCAAAGCTCCATAACTCAGTCAGTTTTAGTTACAGAAGAGTGGAGCTTCTTTTGTTCAAAGAGTTATTGTGTGAAGAATATTTCACTAAGTATGACTGATAGGACCAGGGGACTGTACAGAAAATTAGAATTCGTCATTTTTTTAGAAATATATTTATTGACCCCAAAAATACAATTCTTCCCATTATTTAAAGCACTTTCCAAATGGAACTATATGTCTATCTCTAACGGTTTAGAAATTAGCAATTGGGACACTCTCTATATTTATACAGTAAAGCATCATTTATACATTGTTTCATCACAATAGCAATTCATTCATATTCATTGTAATGATAAATTGCTTCATTTATGTGACACAAAGCTTCAGTTATACATCGTTTCCCCCTGTTCTAAAATGTGAAAATTTCCTTTGTCTGGTGCTAATTTAAGCGATGATGATGGAGTTATTCCACCTTTCTTTAAAGAAGCAATGGACTCCATTGCAAAACTTCACACTTATTTCCTTTGTCTAAAGAAAAGTGAAAGAAAAAAAACAACCATTGAATGAATTTGATGCATAATGATATATTTAATACTCAAAGACAATCAGCATGACAGACAATGATTAAGGATTTTTTAAAATTAAACACCTATCTGCATACACCTCAATCGTATTAGATATGTGTAGTTAGCACTCAACATACGCAATAAAGGTACGATTTTTCTCACCTTTCATGATAAATGTTTAATTTAAAAATTTAATTATTGATTTCCATACTATGTTGTAATATACTAGTACTGTCTTAAAAAATTTTAAAATTAATACTTTTAAATGAATTTGCATTAGTGGCATTAGATTTGTAACACTCAAAGTCGTTTATTCAAATTTTGATTATACATCTATTCATTTATATGCCGTCTTACGTCAGTCCCTTGAAAGACGTATAAACAGTGCTTTAGTGTATATAAGAAAAGAAAGTAAGCAAACAGAAAAAAAATTATGTGCAATAAATCAACTTAAAATAATATATGAGCAAGTAAAAGCAGAAATAGTGAAAGAAATAGGCGCCTCCTCCCCAAAAATTAAATTTGAGCTAGAAACCAACAATCGTGATGAATAACTTAAAGCACTGCAAAAAAATGTGTTGCAATAACTTGGAATAACTGCTAGTTTGAAGTTTTTGAGGAACACCATTTCTGCTTTCAATGGCTCATATAATATATAGTAATATGGATTCCAAGAAGGTGGTAAAAATGTTAAGAAATACAAAAAGCAGCAATTAAGAATTTCACTTTGGCAATTAATTTTTTTTTGCAATAAATTCTTTTCTGAGCAATAATAACACACACACAAAAAATTGTAACTTTAAATAATTTTAAAAGAGTATACTTCATAATGCTGAAAATAATTCAATAGAAAAAAAAGTAAGTATTGGTTAGAATTTTCAACTAGTGATTTATGTTAATTTCCTACCATTTATCTACCAAAATGGTAATCAAAAAAGACTTTTAATATATTATCTTTTTCATGATTCTATATTTATTCTAAAATTTTGTTCTCCTATATAAAAATAAGAAAGTGATTATTTGGAAGTACTGTACCTGCGAATAAAACATTATTTGCAGGTATAATGTACCTACGGATTGCTTGCAGCTTTTGTCAAATTCAATATGCTTCTGTAGAAATTGTAAAATGTTCTTTTTGTACTTGAAATGTTCTTTCTGTGTTTATGAGATTATTAAAAGAAATCTAAATGCTACTTTGTGAGGATCTTCAGTTTCTCATCGGAGACATGCGACGTTTTTGTTTCACATTTAATTTGGTCTTGAAAGCTGATTTTTAATTCATTTGATTGAATTTGGTACAAAAAATATATTTACTGATTTTTACAGTCATAAAATTAAATGGTAAATTATCAATAAAAAACAAATTTCTGACCCTAATGAGCTCCAAAGGCTGAAAGATGCCTTATGAAATTTTAAACTTCCCTTTGCAGTTGATGGAAACCTCAAAGTCAATATTTTGAATCTGCTATAATCCCATTTACAAAATGCAAATCTACATTGAAGAAAATGCAGAAATAGCCGTCGTTAAAAATTTTAACAGTGAGGAGCTAAAGAAGAGAAGTAAATGATCCAGTACCTTTTCACGTCAGCCAAGTGGCTTGGTCGTAATGCGTTTGACTGCTAACCGAAAGGTTATGGTTTTGAATCCGGCAGCAAGCTGTGAGCACTTTTTGTACTACCAAATTAAACAATCTGTTTAAGAATTTGAATTTTCAATAATTATTTTTACAACCAATGTCTATAAATTCAATATTTTATTTGATTTTGCTCTTTTTTTCTAAACCTAGTTAATTTTCAAGTGTATTTTAATTACCTATATTCTTACTCCCTTTCTGCTACTCAATGCTTGCATGTGATTTAAATTTTAAAATATATGAATATTTGCTTCATGGTCTCTTCAATTACTCCTATAGAAGAAAAATAATTTGAACAGAATGTACACTGCCTAATAAATAACGTTTTATCGAAAGATACAGTACCTTCTAATCCCATTTTCCAAAAATAGGTAGAATTCGATAATAAACAGCATCTCTCTACTTCAGTTTTTAACAATGGATTAAAAACAAACTATCAAATATTTGTAGAAATGAAGAAACGGTTTGAATGTAAGTCCAGCAATGAGAAATAATGTTTAGAAATATATTTAAACATCTTTTTTAAATTATTAAGATTAGAGAAAAAATTCAAGACAACTTATTATTTATTCTTAAACAGTAAATAACAGTTTATCCACAGATATTTTAGCCATTGCAACTAATTCCACTTGATCTGGTATAACTAATAAAGCCCATGAGTCAAGAACTCAAAAAGAAAGTCAAAAGCACGCAGTGTTCCTCAGGAGGTCACCTTCCCAAGTACTGACCGCACCCGATGCTACTTAAGTCAGGGTGATCGGACAAGAACCGGACGTTGGCGCATTGTAGCTGTAAATAATGTTTTATCCGCAGGTACTGTACCTGCAACTAACATTTTATCTGCAGGTACTGTACCTGTAAATAACGTTTTATCTGCACACACAGGTGCAGTAACTGCAAATAATACTATCCTAAATATAAAGCATGTATAAATTATGGCTAACAACATGATAAATATTAATTGTAAAAGGAATCAAATAAATTAGCCATCTTAATTTTAACACAAAATACTTTATTGTGATGGCTAGAATTTGCTTATTTTATTTGTTTAAAAGTATTTATTTCTTTATCACATTTTTTGCATTTCAATCATCACAAAAGTCTTCAAGTCATTTTTCTGATGAAAGAATTAATACTTCTAACATGCCCTTCTTAATTCATATACAACTGCATCTACTAAAATTTGTCAATTTTTTTTTTTTAAAGAGTAAAATGTAGTTTTGTTTGATTTGAAAAGATTAATCTCTTTCTATCATTCATGTTCAATGATTGAACAAGTAAGAATGAATTTATATAAAATTCTTTTGCAAAAGAAAAACAACCAGTTTTAGGAAAAATAATTAAAAGTCCTTACAATATAACAAGTACAGAACCAGCTGAGAGATGATCTTCTCGACACAAATCAGCACAAGCACATTTACTCCACATAGTCATTACCTGCATAATAAAAACATTATTATTCAGCAAAACATTCAAAACAAGAGTATGAACCATACATAGAACAACTATCGTAACATTAAAACAGGACTATGAATCATACTCAGAAAATAAGGATATATCATTTTAAATTTAATTCAGCAAGTTTAATCAACTAATGCATAATTCAACTGAAGCGAAAGATAATTTACAATAACAATGCACAGATACTATAAATTATTTCATCAAATATATCACAAGAATTATATCAGAGAATGAACAGTTGTTTTGAATGCCCCATTTTAACTTTTAAGAAGTTTATAAAATTATGAAGTCAAAATGCTCCAATTTTCATAATTTTTAACAATGCAAAAACTGAGAGGTTACAATTCTTAAAAATGGCAATTTGTTACAATCAAGTTTCTTCTGTTTTAATGATATAGAAACTGGAAATATGTTAATACTACATAGAATTAAAGACCAAAACTACAAAAAATTTTTAAAGTGTAACTCACATAAGTTCTTGGAGAGATTTCTCCTGTGACATTCAACCTCGGAACACTATCACCAGGGGAACATACAAGGTTGACATTTGTTTTTCTGAAAGTAAAGAACAAATATATTCTTATAGATAATGAGTATGTATATTCTGCAAGTAAGCATATTATTTTACATTTTCTAAAAAAAAAAAAAAAAGAGACAAGTTGCTACATGACTTATAGCAATTTTAAGAGTCTGTGTCACCTATGTTAGTTAAGACTATACAATTACTTTCTAATTATTTAATTAACAACAAATTTCTGAGCAAGTACAGAAGAATGAAGATAAAATACAGATTTAAATGGTAGATTTTACAAATATTTGGAAGAAGATATTAAATTCTGTCTGTCACTAAATCCTATATCAGTGTAATTTTTTAATATTTATGAAGAAAAATCATATTTTTAAAATATTAATACGAATTATAAAGAAAATATTTAAAAAATTGAGGCTCCACTAAGATTAACTACATGTAACATTCCAGAAATCGTAGAAATTTCAGAATCACGAGTCAAATCCAGTTGTTAAAATTAAGCAGTCAATAAACTTCATGCTGCGAGCAATAACAAGTTAGATACAAAGAAATCTACACAAGATAATTGAAATTCTTAGATTTAATCTTAATATAAATAAAAGTCATTGTGGGTATGTGGCTATGCAGCTATGTTCCACATCTCCTCCTAAACCAATGGAATGTTTTCAACCAAATTTTGTACACTTATTAATTAAGACAAGGGGAAGACACTTATGAACTTTTCTAAGTCCAAATGTTAATTAAACAGGCAGTTAATTAGAAATTAACCAAAACCATTTTTCCGCTGTAACTTCGGAGCAAATTGTCCAACAAAAATTATTTTTATACTATCTTAAAGTTCAAAATTTTACCTTTTCAAAGATAAAAATTTTATTTCTCTGACATTCTCCCTTCAATTGTTATTAATTTTTTAAAGTTCAATCGTTTTTAAATACGTGCAGACGATTTTGAAATAACGAAGATTTATAGCTATTCCGTTGCTAGGCAACGGTTAGACTTTCAACTAATTTACCTTTATTTCTGAAAATTTTGCTTATTTTTATAAATATCTATAATATAAAACAGAAAATACATGTATCTGTCTGTCTGTTGGTCACAAGAACTCCTCCTGAACGGTGAACTGTAGCGACATGAAATTTGCACATGACATTCTAGAGAACATTTCTAGATCAATGGTGCTATTTTCAACTTTCAGAGTTAATTAGTTCTTAAGATATTTAATTAAATAACGAAAATTAGCTACTGTTAAGCCTAATGCTTAGACATTTTTCGCCAATAACTTCTGAAATATTTATTAGACAACAATTATTTTTATGTCATTTTAAAGAGCTGAAAATTATCTTTTTAATGATATTAATTCCATTGCGATGAAGTGTTTTCTCCGATTGCTATAAAATTTTAAAAAAATATTTTAACGCAATTTCTAACAATACTTTTTATTCTTATAGAAATAAATTTAAGCCAATTTACCGTTTCGCACGCGGGCTTTTGCCAGTGTTAAAGTTAATATAAGAAAATATTGTTTTCTTTGTGCATAAACAACAAAGTAGACTTTTCACTTCTGGTTTCAGGTTGTGGCATTTACACCTTTTAAAGCGGTTACACAGTGATCCAATGAAGTTAATTATTCTCTCAATGTTTTGCTTAATTTTCACAAATTTTTAAATGATCCTAATGAGTGTGTGCTAAGCCTTCAATATTACTTAGTCCGGTTACTATCGTAGGAAGAGGACAAAGGGAGAGGGAAAAAAGATGTATTAATGGTCTATCTGTCGCAAGAACTCCTCCTAAACGGTGAATAGTCTTGATAAGAAATTTCCAGGAACGGACATAGGATATGTGATTTTATCATAAATTCAATATTTTTGACTACAGACAACAATTAAATAATTAACAAAGAAAGGCCTATTGACTCAGCGATACATGATGAAGATTACTACTTTTTTTTCCAATTAACTATCATGTGATCCTTAAGGAATTCTTAAACATTTGGAATAACTTATTTTTAAAATCAACTGTCATGTGATACTTAAAAAAACCTAAGCATGTAGTATAACTTATTTTTATAGTCAAACATCACATGAACATTAAGAAAACCGCGATTATGTGATCTTTCTGAGAAAATAAATAATTAATTTGTGGAATAATAACTGAAATTACTCAACTGGACGCTTGATTTTCATTTTTTGAAGTTTGCAGTCTATTTAATTTTAGTTATTTATAGTTGTATCCTTATCAGATTTTATTCAAGAAATTTGTCGATACATTGACGCCGGAACAGAAATGTATTGCTAGATACGATATAGTTGCAAGAGTTTTTAGATTCAAATTTAGAAACTAATGTGAATTATAACTAAAGTAAAATATATGAAGATATATTTTGTTTTATGTTTTCTGTTGAATGGTAGAAGCGGATGACATATAGCATGGTGGATGATATATTCCACAGATTGTAAGCACCTATTGATACCATTGAGTACAATGATGTAATTTACAATAACGGAGAATATATAAGGAATAGAGAATGGTTGTTGAATTGGTAATTTTAGAACTGACTAATGAAAGTTTAGGTCATATAAATGAAAAAAAAAAAAAAAAATATGTCGTATATGAAGGGAGATATTACAGAATATCTATCTGTAGATATGCTAATGGGCAATAACAAGTAACATCATATCTTGTCGAGCACTCCAACTCCTCTGATTTGTCAGGGGTACCTTCCAACCAGCTTAGATTTAAAGTCGATGTGCCAGTACTATTGATACATAATCTCAATGTACCGAGACTTCGCATTGGCTCACAGTTACAAATTACACACCGAGGTACAAATGTTGTGTGAACTACTGTTATGACTGGCACAGCGAGAGGAGAGAGTATTTTAATTCCACGCATTCTGATAATACCGAAGGATTTACCATCCAAGTTTAAAAGGTAACAATTGCCTTTAAAATTAGCATTTGCCAGGTTCAGGAGCAGATACTCAAAGGGGCAGGCGAACATTTGGAAAAATCGTGTTTTTCCCATGGGCAACTATATATGGCGTGTTCACGTGTCTCCAGCCCACAAAACCTCTACATTCATGCAAAAAATGAAAAACAAAAAACGTAGAATACAAAAGTGTGTTAGCGTAGATAAATTACCTAACTATAACAGCTGACATTCCGCTTAGTCGTTCAAATATGTATTATCATCCGTCAAAACTTTTAATTTCCCCTTTCAACATGTAACGAAACAGTTACATTCGTGAATTAGAAAAATTTAATAATTCAAATACTTCGTGCATGAAGTCGCGGGTAACAGCTAGTCTTAATATAAATAAAAGTCATTGTGGGTATGTATGTTTGTATCTATGTTCCACATCTCCTCCTAAACCACGTCACTGATTTCAACCAAGCTTTGCACACTTATTAATTAGGGCAAGGGGAAGATTACTGTCAATTTTTTAAAGCTCAAAAGTTAATTAAACAGTAACCGAAACCGTTTCTCCACTGTAAGTTCGGAGCAAATTATCCCCTGAAAATTATTTTTATACCACCTGAAAGTTCAAAATTTTACCTTTTTAATGATATCAATTTTATATCTGTGACATTTGTCCTTCAATTTTTATTAATTTTTCAAAATTTAATAAAAAGTTGACACGCATACGATTTTAAAATAAATCAAATTCAATGATACTACATAGAGTTGATACTAATGAGTTACTAGGCAACGGTGTAATTACTTTGCCATTATTTTTTCTGTTTATTTTTTTTTTCAAATATCGTTTGGCAATGTTTTCATTTGTTCTTAAAGAATTCTAAAGCTTATTTAATTAGATTAAAAAATCACTGCAGTTCATATGACGTGTCATTTTTACCAGCATTTCCTAAGAAATAATAAATCCTTAATAATATATTAAATGAGAAAGTGTGACTGTCTGTCTGTTTGTTACACTTTCACGGCCAAACTACATGTGGAATAACTTATTTTTAATGTCAAACATCACATGATCATAAAGAAAGCCATGATTATGTGATCTTTCTGAGAAAATAAATAAATAATTTATTTATGAAATAATAACTGAAATTATTCAACTCGACGCTTGATTTTCATTTTTCGAGTTTGCAGTCTATTTAATTTTAGTTATTTATATTTGTACCTTTTCCATATCAGATTTTATTCAAGAAGCTGTCGATAAATTGATTCCGGGACAGAAATCTATTGATAGATATGATATAGCTGCAAGAGTTTTTAGATTAAAATTTAGAAACTAATGTTAATTATAACTAAAGGAAAATATGCGACGATATAGTAATTTGCTTTATGTATCCTTTAGAATAGTAGAAGTGGATGACATATAGCATGATGGATGGTATATTCCACAGATTATAAGGGCCTGATGGTACCATTGAATACAATGATATAATTTACAGTAACGGAGAATATATGAGGAATAGAGAATGTTTGTTGAATTGGTAATTTTAGAACTGACTAATGAAAGTTTAGGTCATATAAATGAAAAAAAAATATGTCACAAATGGAGGGAGGTATTACAGAATATCTACCTGTAGATAAGCTAATTTGCAATAACAAGTAACATCAACTTCTTCATATAACAGATAACAAGTTCTTCAACTCCTTAGAATTGTCAGGGGTATCTTAAGACAAACTGAGATTAAAAGTCGGCGTGCCAGTACTGTGCACGGTTACAAATTGCACACCTAGGTCCAAATGTTGTGAGAGTGTTTAAAAACGAGAGTGTTTTAATTTCACGCATTCTGATAATACTGTAGGATTTATCATCCAAGTTCAAAAGGTAACAATTCCCTTTAAAATTAGCATTTGCCAGGCTCAGGGGCAGACACTCAAAGGGGTAGGCCAACATTGGAAAAACCGTATTTTTCCCATGAGCAACTATATATGGTGTGTTCCAGACCACAAAACCTCTACATCCGTGCAAAAAACTCAGTATACAAAAGTGTGTTAGCATAGATAAACAAATTACCTAACTATAACAGCATACACTCACTCCTGTTAGTCATTCAATTATGTATTATCAACCGTCAAAACTTTTGATTTCCCCTTTCAACATGTAACAAAACATTTACATTCGTGAATTTAAAAAATTTAATAATTCAAATTCTTCGCGCACGAAGTCACGGGTAACAGCTAGTTGAGATAAAATTATTAATGAATGTATGTTGAAATTTCTAGTCTTAAAAGTTTTTATTTAACACATTCACAATGAAAAACATGTCAGGATGTTCTTTCTTGCCATTCTCGGAGATGGTGAGCATCTAGGTACCCTCCTATTTCTTTCTACTAGGTACAGTGAATATGCTGAGAGGCTCACACATCTTAGTTTTTTCAAATAACTGTGGTGCATTTAAATTGAATTTTCAACTTTTTCATGTTCAGTTCAAAAACACATTAATTTTTTTGCGTATAATTTCTTATTCTTAAGACTTCAGAGACTTGATTAAATGCAAAAGAGATACAATTATTCACTTCAAAAGCTAATTTTTAAGATTTGAAATCTATTAGATCAAAATAACTGAATGCTATGGAAGGTTAAAGCATCATAAAATTTCACCCAAAATTGAATATTCATATCATGGAGCATTATTTACTTTAGAAGTATAAAATTAAAAGATTTAACTTTTTTTTTAATTTCAAAGGTTAAAAGTATACAACAACTTCAGAACACATTTCTATACTTTGTTTATACCACAAAATACTGTAATCTTACCTAGCTTGATCACCAGCATAAGTTACATGGGTAATTCCATTCTGGCCATTTCCTGAAAACATAGCTCGATTCCCAATGTTATAATGCAGATTATTATCACCAGTCTGACAAACCTATATTAGAAATTATAGATCAATATCAAGAAAAGAAAAATTAACTGAATAAAAATCAGTGGGAGTAAACTATTTTAGTAAGAATCAAGTTTATCTAGTAAAAATAACTCTAACATTAAGTTGCTTTTTTTTAAAACTATCAATTCCAAATAAAATTAGCATTTTTTTTTACAAATAAATATTACTAAATAAAGACGAAATAAAAAAAAATTACAAAGGGACTCAGAAAATGAATAAGGGAAGTAGAGTTATATTCACAATTTATTGAAGTAATAAAAGAAAATTTTAAGAGAAATGCTACTACGCAAATAATAATTGATAAAGTACAGCATACTTCAATTTGATAATAAAGTAAGAGGTCTAAAAACACTTGTAAATTTTTAAAATTAGAAAAATTATCTATAATTCTATGCAATCAGTTCAATAAATTGAAAATCTTCATTTGATTTTTATATTATTTGAAACAAAATGCTCTTGATTTAATTTATATAATAAAAATTTTCTTAAAAATAATTGAACATTTTTCTTCAACATGGAAAAAATTTTTATTCAGAAAATGTACATTTTTTAAGACAAAAGAAAAACTCCAAATTTTTCTAAACTAAAAAATATTGTTAAATGCAAAAAAAAAAAACCTTCTTTTTTCATATATTCTGGATATCAGATTTCTTCATGAATAAATATAAAATACTCGAATATAAATTACAATAAACAATTAAAAAATTTATCCTTTTGTACATACTTCAACATTTTCACAAGCTCCATTTCCTATACTAAACTTAAAGCAGGGATTATATGAGTATTTAAATGTATCATTTGATAGTGAGGGTTTAACATCCTTCCACCTGGAAAAAAAAATATTTATATATATGTAACATGCGTGCATATAAATCTAGTTTGCTACTGCCCTGCAATAAGGAATGATCTAAAAGTTTATAAAGAATAAGAAAATAAACATTTTATGCAACTAAGTACATCAATATAAGGCACCTTCATATTAACCACATGCTACTGCCAAATATCAACTAAGTTTTATGATATACAAAATGCCAGTTGAATATTTGTTAATGCTATACTTTATTTTTATGTTATGTTATATATGAGGTGTCCTACCTGTTGAAATTCTATTTTTATTCATTGTAAGTGTATCATTTTTATTGTAATTGTTTCATTATCATTGATATTTTGTAAAACAACCAACAACTTGATGTTGGTGTGGATCTTTGTTCCAGGAGAGTGTTTTTTGTAGACAGTTGCCTAATGCCTGCGAGAACACAAACGATGATGTTGCTGTTCGTAGAATGGTTGTGAATAAATATAATTTAGTTTTTTACCATATGGAGTCGGATTTGTGCTTCGAATTATGATACACACAGTCATTTGGGATGACACAACAACATTTCCTCATTGGTAACCGGATGTGATCTGAACAAGCAACCTTCTATATCCTATTAGTGTTATGACAGCACGAACAGTTGCTATAGCACTGATGTCAGAATGGATAGCACGATTTGGTTGCCCTGAATGCATAATGCCTGATCAAGGGCGTCAGTTCGAATCTGAACTGTTTCGCCAAATTGCCCGCTTATTAGGTGCTGAAAAGCTATGAACATCACCATAGGGTCATTCCATTGTGACTAACGTAACTTTGGAAAGATTTTAACATGCTATAATATGACAAAATACTCTTAAATAATCTCTGATGAAACCTTTTATCCTTATATTTTATGTAATACTAGTCAATATAGCATATCCATGCAGAAATTATTTTAAAAGATAATGATTTAACCAAATTAAATTACATTTTTAACTTTGTGACTAATGTAACAATTTAGTTACCACATAAAAGATAGCTTGGCTTTAGCACTAGATTTCTCTGAATTTTGTTAATAAAAAAAATCTAATTAATTATAGTATTACATAGGAATATTAAGTTTGTAGTAAGAACAATTTTGGATTGATTAATAATCAACAATAATTATTTATTGATGTTTTTATTATTTCAATGGTGTGACTAATGTTGGATCATCATTAATAAAGTGTTTAAAAATGAAAAGTTGATACAAAGCAATTTTAATACAAATGGAGTCCTTTCTTAAATTTTTTGTAAAAGACAATGTCTCTTCTAGTTTCATATTTGATATAAAATGGCAGGTTTCCACTTAGTTCAATAGGTCCTGACAAAATGAATTTTTTCTGGACTATTTGCACATCATCAACACTTGGTCACTTGAAGTCTAGGCCAGTTTCTTGCAAAAATTTTATTTTGCACATTTCTGAATTTGCATTGTATTCTGTTACTCATCCTATATACCAGTTGTCATTATAATAGACACCAAAATATTTCTCCAACTCTATGAAAGATACACTACTTTTCGAGAAACCATTGACTTTTGACTCCAGGATACCAACTTTAGTTTTGAAAGGAATATCATCTCCAGTGTTTAAAAACATGTTAACACTTGAAGAGCCTGCTTTTTTTATACAGTGGCATGACTGTACGCCTTTGAGCTCATTAATTGATTCAAAACCTTTCTCAATTGCAGCCAGTTCAAGCAGAATTTCTTTCTCCTCTACAAAAAGGCATTTTATATTTATGTCTGCTGCATCCACTTTGAAAACTCAATGGCACTTTTGATGATGGTTTGTCCCTGCAGCACCTTCTTCCACACATGATGCTTCAAAGCTGCACCAATGCCATCATGAAGCCCTTTCCGAGGTACGAAGAAATTTAGTTCCACTCGCAAAATATTGCATTAGAAAACAGCAATGATATGCTATATCGATTCTTAAAATATGCTGATGCACCATCTGACCAATGCAATCAGGTTATATTTGTTGCAAACAATTAACTTGATTATTCATTGGCAGTTTTAATATTATTCCTTTTCCATTTGCTCATTTTTAAAAGGAAAGCAAAATTCTTGCAATATGGGCAGCAGCATACTTTGATCTACATCCCCACAGTTTCAGCTCCTGCGGGACAAAGTTCACAAAATTTTGAGAGCCCAATTTCAATATTAGGATTGTTGCATCGATAGCAAACATGACTCAAAAATACTCAAATCTAGCGAACTGTAAATTTATTAAACTCATAACAGACGCTCTCTCTAGAGACGACCGTAAAACTCAGCGTTACAACAAATTCTCACATACACAGGAAATCGGC
>BGPR01000937.1:49769-178359 GCA_013235015.1 Araneus ventricosus
TAGACTTTCTGTGGAGGGAAAATCAGAGACCGTTGGTTTACTAAACAAGGATGATTAATTTTAAACAACTGAAATGCATCTTTTAAGTTGTACATTAACAGACGTTTCTTCAAACATGCTTTTTTATTGGTCTCTATATTTTGAATGGACTTCACATTTTTTTTCCCAAGAAGTTGTTTTGATACATCATCTCAATAGTAAAAAGCTTTCACACACTCAGGCCATTCTTCTTCTGAGGTTTAGTAGATGGAATTGAGAGTCCTACGTGTGAAGCTAATTTCTCCACAACTGCTTGCTTTATACTTGCACTAGAAGGCAAAGACTTCTTAACTTTCCTTACTGCTTTTCCTAATGCTTGTGGTGATGATATACTCTAAAGGTCGGTTGTCGGCTCGCAGCAGACTCTGACTTTTTGTTGCTCTCATCTTTCGCATTCTCAGTTTTGCTGCTTCAGTTTCTTATCCCCTTCTCTTTTTAGTCTTAAAGCTCTCATTCCATTATTGCCTTTTATTTTATGTTCAAGCTTTTTAGCTTCACTTTGTCCAGCATGGCTCTTTCTTTTTCTTTCTGCTGTGCTTGGTCCCGCCATTTTGATTTCTGACAGAAAAAAAAAAGAAAAAAAGACTCTTTAATTTTTAAAAATATGTTAGCAATACTTTTTGAAATTTTGAAAGGAAGAAGTTATTTTAAAGAGTCAAAAATGATGAGACTAACATAACAATAATATTTGTTACGTTAGTCACATTTGATAAGTTATGTTAGTCACATCTCTAAATCATTAATAAATAGAACTGCATTAAAATTTTTAAATGATTCATATAAGTTAGCTAACAAGTTAAGAAAATTCACAAAATAAAAGTTCTAGAAGTACTCTCTGTAATTTAAGAGAGAAAATTTAGAATTTTGTGACTAACGTAACAAAGAACAACTAAGTAAAAATTTGTTGAGAAAAATATAATTACCTCTTAAGACATTCAGAAATTGTCTTCTTGACGGACAGTTAGCTGCACAATCTTCCAAAATATGTATTCATTGAACAGGAAAAATGAAAATTAGTTTTTAAAATAAGATGCGAGCTAAGTAGAAAAAATAGGATTAAAAACACTCAAATACAAACGTGTGTTCTTTCTAAAACAAAATTCAAATCAGCCACTACTGGAAAATTCTGTTGGCAGATTTAGAAACTAGAAATTTCACTGAAAAAAATGCTGTATCACAATTACAGTTACAGTAAAATTTTATTTAGGTGTAAAAGATAACTATTTTCATGGAATGACCCCATATCATCCTCAGTCGAATGGCCTCATCGAGAACTGGCATCGACCATTGAAATGTGCCTTAAAATCTCGACAAACTGAGAAGTGGGATTTCGTGCAGTTATCAAAGCCGATAGCAGAGTTTCACCAGCCAAACAGGTCTACGGTACGATGCTTCGACTACCTGGTGATTTTTTCGACCAACACTCAGTCATTAAGATTCCAGAGGAGGTAGTAAAAAAGCATCACATGTGACATGTTTCACAATTTTACTTCTGTGCCAACAAAATCGCATCACATTGTGAAACCATTTATGGCACAAGGCTTAAAAACTTGTACTCAAGTTTTTGTCAGACGCGATGGTGTACGAAAAGGACTTCAGTCACCTTACGATGGACCTTATGCAGTTGTGAAGCGTGGTGACAAGTTGTAGAAAGTGGACATTACAGGAAAACTTGTCAATGTTTCTATCGATAGACTGAAGCCAGCATTTGTTGCTGCTGACAGTGATATTACAATTCCTTCTGGAAAGTACACTGGTAAAAGTCATATGGCATTGCCATATAAGACGAAATCTGGGCAAACTGTTCGCTTCCCATCTAGAGTTTAGCCGTATGTAATGACAATGCATGTGCAGTTCTTGTAAACTGCATCGTCGTTGCTGGGAGGGGGGTACTGAGGTGCCCTACCTATTGAAATTTTATTTTTATTCATTGTAATTGCATAATTTTTATTGTAATTGTTTCATTATTATTGATATTTTGTAAAACAACTGACCACTAGATGGAGGTGCAGATCTTTGTTCCAAGGGAGTATTTTTTTGTAGACAGTTGCCTAATGCCTGTGAGAACACGAACAATGGTGTTGCTGTTCGTAGAGTGGTTGTAAATAAATATAAGTTAGTTTTTTACCATAAGGAGTTGGATTTGTGCTTCGAATTATGATACACATAGTCATTTGGGATGACACACCAACATTTTCCCATATATATTATCATATTATATAATATGATTTAATAACTTGGTTGATATTCATAAAAGGCATGTGGTTAATACAAAAGTAGAGGAGACTCAGGATGTTTGACCCACTTTTGAAAAAACTGTTTTTCATTTTTTTTAAAAAACAAGATAAAATTCTAGTTTTATTCACCATTTTATAACTTACATTTATAGGGGATATTTCTACTCTATTATAATTTTAAAAATATTTAAAATAACATTTCTTAAAGATTTTTCAAAGTAGTAAGAACTGTGTCAAACATCCCTACTCCAGGGGGGTTTGACAAACAACAAGGGAGGTTTGACTCACTATTTTATTTTGCTTTTTATAAGAAAAACAAAATAAAATGTTATTTAAAAGTTAATAGGGTCAGGTGGTGTAAAATGGGTAGTCAAAATATATGGCTTTTAAAACAAGATTTTTAATTATATTTGTAGTTTGTTGAGTTGGATATTATAGTTAGCTGTTCTGACATCCATTCCTCAACTAATATTTTTTCCACAGTTTTTTTTATAAGTGAGTGGTAACACATTAAACTTGTCTTTGTCTTCACCTTAAGATTGTAATTCGCAAAGATTTGAAATGTGCAAAATTGTCAGCAATATTGCCAAAAGCTTCAAATTTCACAACTGCATACATGAATAATTCTAAGCAAAAATGCAAATGTGTGCAGACAAGTGCTCGTGAAATTTTAACAAGTGAAGATGTAATAGAAAGGCTAAAAATTTGAAGAGAAAATAACGATGTAATTTCCTAGCAAAAGTATATGGAAATATTACTGAAAATACAGCTGTGATACAAAGTCTAAAAGTAGGTGCCTGGGTAAAAGCATTATATTTGAGGGAAAAAAGCAAGCCAGGATTCATTGGCAAAATTATGGTGTTGAAGAAGATACCCATAAAATGAAATATTTGAAAAATTTAAGATAGGCAAATTTTATTTTTCTGGCTGTAGATGATACAGATTATATCAAAGATGATCAAATAATAATAATTTTGAATGAGCCACAATTTAATAATAGAGGTCATTAATTTTTTGAGGAATAACAGATATACTGAATCATATATTGGGTAAAAACCCTATTTTATTTTTTGCAAAATTTAATGTATAATTTGAGCTTTTTAAAATAAATTAATAAAAATATTTTAAAATCTGACTTTTACTGTTATTATATCACTGTACTGCAACATATATATATATATATATATATATATATATATATATATATATATATATATATATATATATATATATATATATATAAACATTTGTTACTGTACAAGATTTGCATACCCATTTTCACCTGGGTGGGGTAAAATGGGTATACAAAACATATGGTTACAAACTATCTCCCAGCAAACATATATTGTATCAAATTACTAATAAAACTTACTTATTTTTACTCTTAAGATGTGTAATGTATAGAAAAAAACAAAAAAGGTTTAAAAAGTAATATTTTGACAATACTTTGTAAGTGAAATCTAAAAGTAGGGTATTTCGTACCCATTTTATCCCACCTAACCCTAATGAAATATTAACTGCTTAACTATTCCTCTGTAAAGCAAGCAATTCATAATTAGTTTATTTCATCAACAGCATATAAATTACATTTAGTGAAAGTTTTAACGATCACAAAAGTCAAATTTAATTTTCAAAATGACTCTTTCAGTTCTACCACTTGTTATTAGATGTGGCAATCTTCAAAAGATTACTGTTGCATCTTCAACACTTGGATAAATAAAATTATAAGTTGTTGAATCCGACCCTCATAATAAATTTATAAAACAATTATATTTTTCTATAATAATACATAAATCATCCTTTGTTACTGTCCAGTATAATGCACAAGAATAGTTATTGTGGCAATCTTAACGAAGACAAAGATCTACAATTTCAATCTTACTTTACCTTTAATTAATATTGGGCTACTTTTCGTCTTTTATTTTATTCTGACTTATACAAGATTACCATCAAAACAAATAAAAGACATTGTTTATTATCTTCATCTATGTTTGGATTAAATCTACTGAAGTGTTGATGAGGCCCAGA
Organism: Araneus ventricosus; assembly: GCA_013235015.1. Lineage (NCBI taxonomy): Eukaryota > Metazoa > Arthropoda > Arachnida > Araneae > Araneidae > Araneus > Araneus ventricosus. Next base: position 54,074 of record BGPR01000937.1, read on the forward strand.
GATGAAGAGATATTTAGAAATCTCAATAATACGTGCCTAATGTAACAATTTTCCTTTTCATTCTTAAAGATTTTAATACTTAATTCCCATTGGTATCTAAGAAATAATTAAATAAACAATACTATACATGAATGACGCGCATTGCCTTGATCAAAATTTTATATGCTCTGGGCATTTCAGGCACAGATTTTTCTAACCATGGTAAAAATCTTGCAAATATAGAAGTTAGTAGGATTAAATCAATTTTAAAATTAAGTTAGAAATATATAAGAATTAATCAAAAATACATATAGCATGCAAAACTTGAATAAAAAAGAAATTAAAAAGGTCAAATAAGGCTTTTGCAAATTAACCCAACTTAAATTTCTATATAAAGTTTCACAATCAGAATATAAGCTTTAAATTAAATATGTTAGCCCTTCATATTTATAAAATGTCAAGGTTTGACCCCAGGTCAAACCTTCCATACTTTTGCTATGGGTCAAACATCCCCTTGCAGCTATTTTATTAAAAATGCAAAAAAGCACATATTAATATTTCCAATTAAGTGGATAGTCTTTCAAAACATTATTTAAGGTATACTTAAAAACCAAAATATTTTTGTACATTAAACATACAACTAGCACAGATTCTTACAAATAAAAAAACATTTTTTTTTCCTAAACAAGAAATGTAAAACAGGACATAGTTTCTCTGTTTTCTCAGCAAATGGCTCAAAACTTTAGTATCGTATGCAGCTGATGATTATTAAACTCCCATCTGGTATTTACCTTTGAAATCAGTTTTTTAAAAAAAAATTAAAAGGGGTGGGTCAAACTTTCCTTATGGTCAAACACCCCAATGTAATTAAGGTTTACATATGCTACTGATAATTCACTTGTTCAAATCAATAAATAAAAAACAATCCTCTTCTTAAATTACAATAACAGCATTGTAAAATTTCTCAAAAGTCTCTACAATACACTAATCTGTACAATGCAATAATATGACTGTACACTGTGAAGTTATAATATTTCCTAATAATTTTATGATGATTATTCAGTTCTAATAATGCAAATCAATAGGGTAGTTACAGTGGCGAATCCAGGATTTCAGTCTGGGGCCTGAGGTATAAAAGAATTTTATATCATCGTGACAAATGTCAAACCTTATGGCTTATGTGAACCAAAACACTTTAACTTTACACACCTGACAATAAGAATTATAAAGAACACTACATATTTTCGAAAATTTACTACAAAATACAATACTATAACTAGCAAGAACATGTTTTTGACTGTGTCAATGTTATAAATACAAGTGGAATGACTAAAAAAGTGGGAAAATTTTTGAGCCTGTCAAAAGCCAGGAAGAAATGTAAATAATATGTATATAAATGTAAATAAATTAAATTAATGTAAAATGTAAAAGAAAAAAAATTTAAAGGAAAAAAACAGCTGTAGGGATTTAAAATAAAATAAAGAATTCGGGACTAGCTCTGCAGGGGGTGGGGTGGGGCTGCAGCCTGATAGCCCCCCCCCCCCTGGATTCGCCACTGAATAGTTATATTAAAAATGCTTTCAAGTAATTTTTTAAATGAGTCTTTTCTTGATCTGAAGCATTTTGCTTTCATCTAATACAAATTTAAAAAGATTAATCTAATTATTTACAGAATTAGATATCACAGAAACACCAGTTTCTACAAATTAACAATTAATGTTTCATTTCAATTATGTTCTCACTAGTATAATTGAAACTGTACATATCAAAAAGTTAATTCATATATATCAATTTTTGAAAAATACAGAATACGATACACTATATTAATTTAATTCTTGTTAACATATAAATTTTATGAATTGATAAATATATTTAAGAAATGATGAATGGAAATGAAACAATATACAAAAACAGCATATTAATGAAATCAACTTTTTTTTTCTGTTGTAGTAATTGTGTTATTCTATTTGAAGCATGTAATTTTTGGCTAAAAAATAATACATAAAATCAAACTGAACAGATTAAATAAAATAATTTTTAAAAATTTTGTTGAAAGATAAAGGCATTAACAACCAGTCGTACTTATCAAGGCAATCCAGATAAAATACATACTGCTGATTCCTTCGATATTTGGAACTCTTTGTTTTCCAAATTCTTTATTAGCTGAACAAAAAGTAGACATTTTGAATTATATAAAAAAAAGGCTTATATTTGCATTAGTTGAAATATTTCAATAACTTTTAAATGAAAAATAAGTTCTATGAGAAGTTATTTTTTAAAAGCGAATTGTACAACTTTCAATTTTAATACGAAATTTCAAATAAATTTCCTCGTTGAAATTCTGTGTGGAAAAGAATTTATTTATTTTGCTGTTTACCTTGGCTCACCGTGATATCCCAAACTTGTAAGGTCAATTACGCTCCCATTAGGAAACGTACATTTACAGTCATTATCATATGAACAGTCTTGAGACGATACTAATTTCGCTAGACAAGCAAGTAAGAAATAGCAAACCCATATTACAGAACTTGACGAAACAGTAGACAAATAACGAAAAAGTTCAATTTTTGGAAAAAGTGCTAGACCCATTTTATAAACAAAACAATCCTCATACACTTTTTCAAACCAGGTGCGGTTAAATATTATCAACAGAAGTCAGAAGCCAGGAACTGAAAAGCACGTGATAAACCATTGCAAATTGTCAAGTCCAGAATGACTAAAATTATTGTCTATGTCTGCGAAGTTTAAAAACAGCATAAAATGAAATTATGTGCTTATAAGGAAGCAGAATATCATTTTTTGCCCTATTCAGTAAAATTAGATAAATATTTCAAAACTATTTTTTTTATTTATTATATTTATTAAACAAAATATTTAGTGCTATAATTTTTATAATTTAATTTTAAAATAGAAAATGGTTTTTGACATTAATAGTGTTTTGTTACAGAATATTTTTAACTAATGAATGGTGGTACATATATATTTTTCATATAAACAAACAGAACTGTTGACGTTAGCAACCAATGAAATTTATAATGAACCTGTTCGCCACGTGTAGTCTGTCACCGGTTTTGCTTTTGAAGTTCGTTCGTGTCACTGCATTAAAACGAGTCAATCATACATGAACTTCGTTGTTATTCTCCTAACTTCATTTATATTTCAGTCTAAAATATGATGCCGCCGATTATGCTATAAAACTAAATGGCATTTGTGAGGTTTGCCCGTAGACGGCGATTTACTTTTTTAAAATTATTTCTGATATGCTTCGCCTTCCTTGGTGTTTTACTTTGGCTTTACATGCGAAACTTGTCTGACAGCGAGCCTGTAAATATAACTCATCATCCTAGAGAATTTGTTAATTCCAAAGAAAAATACACAAGAAGTAAAACGAACCAAAATGTTTATTTAAAAGATGTGTTCAAGTCGAATATTTTTGTGACAAAACGTGATAGTGTTTTTCGTAATCCTGCCCTGTTACATAAGTTGCAAGCAAAAACTCCAAATGTTCCTAAACAGAAGGTTTCAAAAACATTTAGTCATTCAGATGTTCATAAAGACATCAAGGATCGTTTTGATTATCCTATACCACAAATGAAAGTTACTCCTGGATTAGGTGAAAATGGTGTGCCAGTTGTACTGCCAAAAGAAGAACAAATCTTAGCAGATAAATTGTTCAATGATGCTGCATTTAATGTGTATTTAAGTGATAGAATATCTCCTAACCGAAGTGTTCCTGATCCAAGAAATCCAAAGTATTATTGAATATTTAAAACATTTTTTTTTTTAAATTAATATTTCAATAGTGAATTTTGTAAAAGTTATGTTTTCTCTCTTATTTTTAAAGAAGTAAATATATATACTTTTTTGTTAATGGTTCTACGTCTTTGGATTTTTGATATTCCTGACTAAATATTTCTTAATATCTTATCTATGAAATTTTGTATAATTTCCCTGTCATCTTTGTCCTTAATTAGGAGTTATGTTGTTCTCCTTGAAAATCATCTGCATAAATAGATTTTGATTTTATTTTTATTATTATGTACATTGTTGTCTCTTCGTAATGTTCTAATTTTTTTTCTTTCAATTTGCACTATATCACATTTTTCTTTTTAATGTCTCTTTCATTTCTTCAACAACAAAAATATCATCTACAGTTGTACAGTCTCAAAAGTTATAAAGAAAAATTTTGATATCTTAGTACATAAAAGTTTAACCTTTAAATATTTTAGAGCATTATATTCTGTTATTTTTAAGTTTTTTCTCATACTAGCCGCCTTCAGCGACCAGCTGGTTCGCCGCTTAAATTAGCTTTTATTTTTGTATTTTACATTAATTATAGCATTCCCTGTTGCAGTTTCACCTGCGATAACTCTGGAAAGTTGAATAAAAAAGTGATTATTTTATTGTGTTTGGCAGACAGTAAAATATATAAAGATGTAAATTTTAAAATGCCAGCGATAATTCTGTATGATGTATCACAGCTAACGAAACTTAAATATTGCATTTCAAATAACTCTCACTCAATTCATCTATCACTCATAGGTAGAATGATTAAGCCTGAATATTTCCGTGAAAGCTGAACATTCTGCACGCTCCGTGTGAACCAGTGGGTGCCAAATTGTGTGGAAAAAGTGAGGCTGTAAAAAAATTTAGAGACATCTAAAAGACCCGGGAGTATAGGGGGTGTACACAATAAAATTTAAAAAATTAGGTAGTTTCCCGAACACTATTCTTTTTTGTAATTCCTACTACTACCTTTCAAATTTCTAAGCCTAATGGTTTGGGAGATTTCAAGATGAATGAGTGAGTCATGGTATTTACCTTTTATATATATAGACAATAATGTCCTGTCACCAACTTCACGCCTCTTTTCTCTACCTTTAAGCTGGCTTCCTACCATAAGTTCTGAACTGTGCTGAATCTAATATCAAATTTGAGTTATCAATTGAGGAAATTCAAGTTTGGCGGCAGTACTGTATTGTTTAGCCTAACCAAAATTTTAATAAACCAGCGGGAGTGGTCTCCCCTAAACTTTCTTGTATACTTCCCAAAAAGGTGTCATTTTCCCTCTAACTAGGGTTGCCATACATTCCGTATACTATTTGTCCCGTTTGCTTCCTAAACTCTGAGTCATTATAATTTTAAAATGACCTGCGCCCATTTTTATGATTATGTCTAAAAGGAAAATGATAGCAATTAAAGTAAAATGGGCTTAGTGTGACTGGGTTAAAAAGGATTAGCTTCTCATCTTATTTTTATTATTCTATGCATTCATTTTATTAGATTGCTTAAACTTTATTGATTTTTTTTTATCAGAGTAAAATAAGCTATTACGTACCTACTGTTTTCATGTTTTATTTATTTAGCACCTAAACGCCCCCGTATCAATACTTGGCAATTATAGCAACCCTATCTCTCTGAGCGTAGATAGAAAAAAATTGAACCTACTAAAACCCAATATGCAATCCTTAGTTTCCTTTAGAGTGTGCCAAGGTCACACTCGCCAAGACGGAAATAGCCTTGCGTCAAACACCGAGCGCCAAATACGTGCGGTCCTGCGTTCGTGGGCAAACAGACCTCCCATGGACGGTTTTTGTCCAAAATTTGATACAAACCTACAAATTATATGTCAAGTTCACATACCAAATTTCATTCCTGTATCTCGAATAGTTTTCGAGTTATCGTGTTCACAGACATAATTCCAAAATTGTGTTTTTCGGATTCAGGGAGGTCTAAAACGTGGAGAATCGTCAGAACCTCTAGTTCGAATTTTTTGACGATTATGATACTTTTTCTTTGTATACTTCATATACGAGAAAGTAAAAAATACCTATAATGCAATATACAAAAATTTGAAAGAATTTTCATGTCTCATTAATTTTAAAATGGCAGGAAAGCATGAGATTAAATGCTTGAAGAAAGGATGAAAATAATTTCAGTCTACCTCACACACAATAAAAACAAATAAACCTGAAATCGAATATCTGTTGTCACGCTTTATATAAATATTACTTTGAAGCATGTGCGACAAAATATTTCAGTAATGCAATGATTACTAAGGTGAAAATTCTGCTTTTGAGTTAATTTCCCAACCGAAAACCGTAACAATTGCAAACGCGCATGAACAAAAGATTTGCTGAAATAATGAGATGTTTTGAATTTTATTTACAACAATAAAAACATCATTATAAATCATGTTTTGAAACATTAATTAAAATTGAGCAAAATGTTGCATAGAAATAAGATCAGTGTCATTGAAAAACTAATTTTTAAGATGATGTAAAAATTGTTTTTTGGTGATAATAGGATCCGAAGTTATTCCGGAAAAACGTTGAAATTTAAAGTAATTTTTAAATAATTTAAATTCTAATTAAAATTTCAAAAAATTTTTTCTTAATGAGCACCTACTACCCAAGAAGCAATCACCTGCCAAATTTCAAGTTTCTAGTCCCAGTGGTTTGGGAGATTTTGTGACGAGTGAGTCATGGTATTTGCCTTTTATATATAAAAAGAAAATCTCAGACTAAATGTGGAATTGGATTTTGATTTTAGACCAAATTATAAAATGTTTAAATAACTTAGTTGAGTAAAATTTAGTATTTGGAGAAGACAAAACAATAATTTCGATTGCAATATAAAATAACTTAAAAATTTGACTTTTCCCAAGGACAGTGGATTTTTAAAGTCTGATTATGCAAATAGTTATCCAGTTCAATAATATATAAAATATTTCTACACTCTTTTACATTTTTATTTTGAAGTTATATTATATATATTAGTAAAATGGAAACTTTTGTATAAGTAAGACAGTAGATGGAATTTATACATTTAAGGTTTATTTGTAATTTTAAATTCAAATGCATTTTTTGCTGATGACTGATTTTAAATAAAATCATTATATTTTTATTCATTTTAAATAGTTCTATTTTCCTTCCTTAAAAATTTTTTTATACTAATTATTCAATTTTAAATATTTTTTACTCATTGGTGTAATCGCAAAATAAGAAGATCCAGTACACTCCAAAAGCAGTACCAGAACACTCTAACCTGGGTGACAAAGCTGTGTTTTTTTAAGGATATTTTCACAATTTTTTGCTATTTATTTCTCCTGAAAAAAGCAGTTCTGGAACAGTGTTCCACCTCTACTATATCCCTGATTATATTGGAATTTGTATAACTCCATTCCTTTCAAATTTTTTTCTTAATATCTTATTTAGTGGAAATATTTATGAAGTTTAAAATGAATTGCAGTAATTGATTTCTCAACTTTGTGTGCCATCATCACACATTTCTTCTGTTTACTTCATGTTATATAATTTTTAACTTTGTTTCAGTAATATACTTTTAATAAATTTCATGATGAATTTAAAATCTTTAGTTTTATGTATAATTTTGCATATATACTCAAAATAATAGTTAATCTGTATATAATCAGCTTTATTCAATAGTATAAATGTGAAAATAGAGCTATGTGAAGATTAATGCCTTATAGTATTCCTTATTTTTAATACCATATAATACATATATACATGCTCATAAATTGTAGAAAAAATGAGACAATATTGTATTAATTTACTCTTATATCAATTTAAAAAAACTTAGTGCTAAGGCAAGTTTTTAAAAAGTAATATGGTTATTTTTTTTATGTGTATAATACAAGAAATATGTTAAGTAATGAATGAACTTGTATAGTGCATGTTGAAAAGAACTTTAATTTTTCTTTCTATATAATTTAAATGGAGCATATTTTCTGTATGATTTTTTTTTGAGCTTCCATCAAGATTTTTTGAAACAGTTTTTCACGATTATATATTTATCTTGTCTATAGTTAATTTTTTTTGTCTCTATAATATATATATATATTTGTTGCTGATAAAGTTACAATTTTCAGATATCTTACTTTGTTATAGTATTTCCAGCTTCAAGTTTTAATATGATATACCATTTATTTTTGTGCAGGTGTGAATATGAAAGCTATCACCATGACCTACCTACTGCCAGTGTTATTATTATATTTACCAATGAAATATGGTCAGCCCTCCTCAGAACTATTCATAGTGTTGTAAATCGTACACCTCCCCATCTTTTACATGAAATTGTTTTAGTTGATGACTTTAGTGAAAAAGGTTAGTATACATGCAGACTTAAAATTTCATGTTATAGAATAATTATTTTTATACGAGACTGTTTTACCCTATTTCTATTTTTTCTTGTATTATTTTTAGTTTCAACATTGCATAATTTTTTCAGATGTTACTTTTCAACAGTTTTTTTTTTTAAAGAATGAATGAAAATATCAGAATCATTTTAAGAAGAAAGCCAGCTAATTAATTTTTAAACAGACTTGGACTGATTCTCATTATTATCAGCTTTGAAAACTGATTTTGGGTGTGAAGCATATATATAGACAAATATTCTATTATTATTTACATTTTCAGTTTTTTTTATTTATATGATTACTTTGATTTTATTGATCAGTTTTCTGTTTGCAGTTATAAGGCATCTTTTTTAATTTTCTGCTAATAAATTATTTTTTTCTTACCATGTTAACTTTCATTTAAAAGAAGAGTAAAGCAGCATATGTGTACATGATAAATCTTTTAATGCCACCCTGTACAATAAATTCCACTTCATGTTCCTTCATTTTATTATGACTATCTCAGCTCTATCATCTGAGTAGTCGACTTTGTGAATCCCTTGAAGATACTGAATCAGTTATTTGTTATTTATTGCATTCGAGTAGATGGAAAAATTTCAGTAGTTATAAAATCCAGCATCATTAGTTTTTACCTTCTTTCCTACATTTGCTATTGTTGGGCTTCAGTTTATATTTGTGTTCCATTTTTTAATAATAACCATGGATACAGAATGGGTATCTCTTGAATTTATATTGCAAAATTTTATTACTTGAATTTTGAATCTGGGACCTACTTCAGTTCTACAATGAAGTCAAATCATACTAAAGCTAAATGAAACTCCTGCTGTTTTCCATAATATCCTCACTACAATATTATGTGCATGATTGTAAAAGCTACTATGAAGGTAAATTCATTGAGGAAATTAAAATTGAATAAACCAAATTTATTTATTGTTGAGCTATAGTTAGTGGCGGACTGGCGAGGTTGCCAGCTTGCCCGATGGCAAGTGGGCCCCGTTAAACAGAAGACAATTTGGGCCCCCAGGAAATATGGGAGAGAAAAAAGAACTCTTTCTCTAAAGCAAATAAATAAAATAGCCCTGTATATTAATATTTAACTTACGAAATTTAAAATCAAATAACTTTAAACATAGTTTCGTTATTTTAAACATAGAAAATTAAAGGGTGTTAAAAGGAATTTATTTTAAAAACGCGGAAAAATGAAATTTATAATAAAAAAATAAATTAAGTATATAATTATTAAATATTATAGATTTAAATTAATATAATTAAATATAAAAAATTAAATACATATAATTTATTAATGTAATTAATGTTACGATTATAGATATGTGTGGGCCCTCACTGACACCTGGCAACCACTATTTTCAGACCCAGTCCGCCACTGGCTATAGTATTCCCTAGTGATTTTAAGAACGTTAACACATATCAGTAGTTCTGGAAAGAAGTGATCAAATGAAAGTTATTAACATATTAAACAGGTTGAAGGTAGACCCTCGTTTTGAGAGAAATAACTTTTTTATGGCTTCAAACAATTGAAAATTCAGTATGAATTAAAATGACCTATTTGCTAACTTGGCTGATTTTAGAATAATTTGTTAAAATTAAAGTAGAATATTATATTAAGATAAAATTCAAAAGATTCATCACATATAATCTTATTTTGTTGAATCCAATCATATAAAAGCAAAAATGAATAATCAAATTCTTAGTTCCATTATATTATGGAAATGTGACTATTCATCAGTTAAAAAGAAAACATACATAGAAAACAAATTTCAAATATTTTTGGGCTTGTGATGACAGTTTCTGTTTTGGATATTTGTATTTTTAAAATTAATAATAGAATTTGTTATTTTTAGCAAATACCTCTTTATTTAAATATATATATTCTAGTGTCAGACTCGGAAAACAGTCGATCTTTATATCAAAAATGTATTTATTTGGCTATTAAGAAAATGAAGTTAAGTCGTACAAAACAATTGAAAGAACTAGTTTTTCAAGCTTGAAATCTAAGTCATTTACAGTCGTTCACATTACACACTCAATCTGCGCTGTGAGAAACAATACATCAAAAAACAATGGTAAAGCTGTAATCAGTTCAGTATTTTAAATAAAAGAATGGAGACTGAAAACAATTCGTTATAATATATATATGTAATAATCTCACTTAATTTTGCTTTAAATTCTAATATTATATATTTTAAAGTCTTAATGTATTCCAAAATCACTTTTCTTAAACTCCAGTTTGATTCTATTTCCTGCGCTGGGGGTATATTAAATCTCTTGTTTTGGCATATTTATTACTAAAAGAATATTTTAATCATTTCCATGCACACACAAATCGCGAAATCAGCGACTTATTGCCGCCATGCATTTTCCCTAAAACACTTACATAATATACTAAAAATAGCTATTATTCCCTTCACTTTGATCACGTGTCTATATGTTAAATCCCTACCTGAGAAAATGCAGGGATTTTCTGTGCTCTTTTGGCTTAAAAACTTGAACCAAGATGTACGTACATTCCGTCACTCTCCCATAATAAAAGAAAATTAGAATATAACTTGGCCTGTTTTATTTATTTAACAACTACAACAACGAAAACATTTCATGTATATATTAAAACATCTTATCTGTGTTATATTTATCTATTTCACTTATTTTCTTTCTTTTTTTTATATTTTTAGATGAATTAAAATATGCTTTGAAGAAATACATTGATAATCATTTTAAACCAGGTCTAATCAAACTGATAAGATTTAATAAAAGAAAAGGTTTAATTAGAGCCCGCTTAGCTGGAGCAGAACTTGCTACTGGTGATGTTCTTGTCTTCTTAGATTCCCATTGTGAAGCAAACATTGAGTGGTAAGATTTCTGATCATATCAAATTTTTTTAGCATCCTTAATTGTGGTTTTATAAGCATTAATCATGAAAAATATATTCAAAATTAATAAATAAATCGTCATTTTCTTAATTCCACTGCTTATACTTAATATTTAGGGTAGAACCACTTCTTCAGAGAATAAAAGAAGAAAGAACAGCTGTTGTGTGTCCAATTATAGATGTCATAGATGATAAAACTTTTGAATACTATGCTACAAATTTAGAGTACTTCCAGATTGGGGGATTTACATGGAATGGCCATTTTACGTGGATAGAAATTTCAGATGCTGAAGATAAGCGCAGAAAATCAGAAGTAGCTGCCACAAGGTTTGTGTTTCGTAATAAATTTATATTTTGATGATAGAATACATATATAAGGGTGTCCCAAAATATACACACACTTTGAATAGCTATTGTAGCATAATGCTATAAACAACAAGTCTAAAGCAGCTTTTAAAATAGAATTTCCAAAACTATCAAATGTTATTCTTAGCGACATTTGCTATTCCATTGGTTGGCATTGTGAGCATTGACTGGGCAACAATAGGCAACTTTTCAACTCTTCTGGTATGTGACAGAAATCTACATTTATTATAATTAAAGTTATGAAGCTGATCTATATCATTATTTTTCTTGTAATAATTATTCAAAATTATTTATATTTTTGGGACCCCTTTGTATGTGTAATAAATCTTTCTCTAAATGCAGCTATTTAATCTATATATTATGTTTGATTTGATTTTTGTCCTTGGAGTATGCCTTTATTTTAATCATAGTATGGGTGGGTAGGTATCTGAATAATTTGAGGTAAGTTTCTGTTAATTGCAGAAGTTTGCTGCAATAATGTAACTTAATGAGTACTTCTCAAAAACAAGATTTTTTTTTCCATGCGCTTGCAAGCTTTGTTGTCTGAAGATGCAACTACTTTCTGTCAGTATCTGGAAAACTCCTTGCCATTCATGAAATTTCTTTTGTTGTGTGATCAATTTTTTTTTCTACACTTGGCGGCTGCATTTTTTTTTTTCCTTTACACAACACAATCTTGAAGCGCACACTTTTTTTGAAGATATTCATTTCTTTCGTTCTTGATGTAAACCTAAACTGGACATCCAAATGAAATGATTTTTTATGTTGTTGTAGCTATACCACCTTCACAGAGTAGCATTTAGAAGGTGAATTGTGTGAATCTTGACAAAATTACTTTTTCTCTCTTGATAAAAAGCTTTTTTAAAGGTAAAAAAATGATGAAGATGTTCCACTAAGATAAACTTTCACAACGAAGGGAATCCATTGGGTGAATAGGCAGCAATAAAGTGACGATATTTGATATTTTAATTTGAAATGTATTGTTGAGTTTAAATTAATTGCTTTCTCAATCATTTTCATTATAGAAACTGAGAATGTTCAGATTGTATATATTCAACTGTGATGCTAATTAGTATAGATCTTTAATTTTTGTATAAGCACATTTTCTTGTAGTTAGCTTGAAGATGTGAATGCTTAAATGTGTTGAATGTGATTAATTTTGAGAATATATGAACACCTGTTTAGAATCACAATATTTCTCTTTGAAATCTAACATTATATCTTGGCCTTTCATAAGCTGCCTTGCATCTAACTTTTTTCATTTACTTACAAATAGTCTTTGAAATTTTGGTGTTCCCAAAATGTAAGGATTTCTCAATATTGATAGCATTACTTGTTTAGACTTAATATATAGACATTAGTGATCGATAAGGGACATATATCTATATTTTTAGAACTCCTACCATGGCTGGTGGATTATTTGCAATTGATCGAAAATATTTTTGGGAAGTTGGAAGTTACGATTCTGGAATGGAAATTTGGGGTGGAGAGAATCTTGAAATGTCTTTCAGAGTAAATATTATTTTTTTTATGTCTTGTATATCGAAAAAAATTGTGAATTTTTGCTCCTGTATAAACAATATTCTACAATATTTTCTTGATAAATTAAAATTCATTCTTGTAACTTGATGTGTATATTTTTAAAATTTTATTTTGATAATTCAATGCCTGTCAAAATCTTTTCACTTCATAATGTATTTCAATGTTACTTAATAAAAACACATACATTAGACTCCCAACTGTCCAGCTTCTCTACTGTTTCAGTTGTTGTAATGACTATATGTTCTGTACTATTCAGCCTAGTTGAGAAAAAACAGAGTAATAATAAAATGAGTAATTTACTTTGCCAACAGAAGCCTAGTAAAGAATTTTGTGTTACTGAAAGTCTCCTGTTTTTCTTGTGAAATTGTAGCTTCCAGAAGACTCATCATAATATCTGGAACATTTACAAAAGACTTGCCATCTATGGAAATGCTTTTATGGGACATTACTAGCCTCTTTTTTTTAATTAATTTTTATAGAATTTAACACTTAATTTATGTATAATATCCATAGATACAAACTAATAGGTTCATTATTTTTTTAAAGAATCATACTATTTTAATTAATTTTTGCTTAATATGGATATAATATAGGAATTAAAAATTTACTGAATGTTTATAAAATATAAACAAGAAAAAAATCTCAAACAAATCATGCAAAATCTTGTTTACTATTCTTCGGTGTGTAATTAGATTTAATACACAGATTACACTTAAAAAAATGTGTACACTATATGATTCAGTGGTTAATTAACTCATTAAAATAAAGCAATTTGCTTATTCTTACATAATATCCGACTTTTAAAAGCATATGGGATACAGAACTGGGGATGGACCTTGGTCCATTGTACCCCAGTTTATGGTGGTCCATTGTACCCCATGTGGAATTTTGACAACAAATTGATAAAAAAAAAAGAAATTTTATATTTAGTTATTTTAGCTGCATTAAATTTAGTAATCTTATCTTTTTATTGTGTAGAGTAATTTTTTCTGAATCACAGTTCTTTAATCCAGAAAAGAAAATATGCTTAACTGAAAATATTTACTTTTAGCTACTATGAATCACCAGTCAAGAATAACATGGCTTAATTGGCAGTTAGGCACATGGTTTTTAAAGTTTTTTTCAGCACTAAAGACCTGGCATCTATGTGCCAAAATATGAAACATTCAAAAACATAAATAATAGGGGGTGGCCCATTGTATCTAGGTACAATGTACCCTGGTTTCCCCTACATGATTTTATGTTTCCTGCTATTAAGTGAGACATTATAAAATTTATCTTAAAATGCATACAATATTGTTATTCTTAGACTTTTTCCTGTAATAAATTTTCATAACATACAGAAAAGTGTATAACAAACATTTGTAAGATAGTGGTCTGTACTAAGGGACAGGGAATATGATTGAGAGTGGGTTTTAATATAAAAAGGATGTTTCCAATGGTATGGTTTGGGTGAAATTGAGAATTAATAGAACTCCAACATATCCCACTTTTTTGTTATCCAAAAAATTTGTAAATTTATATGAAATTGATTTTGATGGCCGTGGAGTTTTAGAATTTAGGACAATCTTCAAAAATATTGATTTGCCCTATGCAGTCATAACTGAATGTGATATTTTGAAAACTTTTCAATTTTTTAAGATTTATTTTGTTCTAGACTTGCCTATTAAAAACATTAGTCATTTTTGTGCACTTGTATGCAGTTTGTACTTAATATTGAAATTATGTGTATCAAAATTATGTATGAATAGTTTGATTGGTTACTATAATAAATTTTATTTTATTAATTGCAATTCTTTTTAAATTTTATGTTATAGTATTTTTGATTCATTTGCTATTTGAAAACTAACTGTGTAAATAACCAAGTTGGCTTTAAAAAATAATTCTTTATATATTTCCAATATCGATGAAAATGTTTAACATTTCCATTACATAATTTTTAAAACATACCCTAAAAGAAGTTTCTAAGTTCTTTTATTAACAAAATTGTACATTTTTTAAGTATAACAAAATTTTATATTTTTTAAGTAAAGAATATTTTTCTTATAGGTTTGGATGTGTGGTGGGACATTAGAAATCATTCCTTGCTCTCATGTTGGCCATGTTTTTCGAAGTTTTCATCCATATAAATTTCCTGGAAACAAGGATACTCATGGAATAAACACTGTCAGAACAGTTGAAGTTTGGATGGAAGATTATAAAAAGTACTTTTATTATCAGCGACCAGATTTATTAGTAAGTATTATGAAATGAAATCTGCTGCACTTAAATCTACTTCACTCAAATAATGGTAACTATTCTAGGGCATAAGTATTTTCTCTTATTTCTGTTAAATTTTTTTCAGGTTTATAGTTTTTTATAAAATAATTTGGGCAAAACCATCCTTTAAAAAAATTTTTTTTTTCTTTCTTTTTTTTGTTGGAAAATGCTTTACTTCTAAAGTTCAGATTCCTGTATTTTAATCTCTTTCTTTTTTTTTTTTATCTGACTGTAATTTTTGTACGTGTAATTGAAAAATAATATGTAAGAAAATTAAGATTTTTGTAGATCATGGAATCAAATATTTGTTTCCTCCTGTTTTATTAAATTTATTTACATGTTACAGGATACTGATTATGGAGATATTACTGAAAGATTGGAACTAAAAAAGAAACTTAAGTGCAAATCATTTCAGTGGTATTTAGATAACATATATCCAGAAAAATTTATCTTTGATAAAGGAGTTTTAGCATATGGAAGTGTAAGTGAATTGGATAATTTGAAATTGTTTTAATTTTGTTTTAAAATACTTGTTTTATATATACATATATTTTTTAACCTTAAATTTTTAGCAAAATTACAACATTTTTCTTTTTTAAAAAATTGTTATGAAAATGAATAACATTGATTTATTTTTTAAAATAAATATATTTATTGTTCTATTATTTATGCCTCATAATTTTGTTGTTACTTTTGCCATTTATTCCAAAAAATCCAGCATTTTAATTTAGTAAACTGCCATATTCAATTATAAATATTTCAGATTTTTATAAGTAAGTGTCCTATGACTTTAAATAGAATCTGCATGAAGGCATTGTAATAAACCAAAATCACAGCTATTATTGCCTTTCCATGAAAATATCCATGGAAAAATGTAAATACATATTGATAATGTTTTGATAAAAATTGATGACTGCTATCTTATGTCATGTTTTCAAATTAAAAGAATGCCTCTTTATTCATTTCGAAAAGCAATTTTATTACTTTTGTGTATGAGAAAATTGATTATTTTTGTCAAATGTTGCAATGTTGTAGAAATCTGGGAATTTTTATGCTGTTTATTTGAAATTTCACTTCAATAAATGGTTCTTGACAAACATAGGGATTAGAATATGTGTTTAATTATTTTTTATCAGCTGTGTAAAAGTAGCATCTATAGGAATCTTCTAAAGACAAATTATGGCTTCATGTTCTGAATATTATTAGGTAACTAATGTTGTAGCTATGTAAGCTAAATAAATTTTATTTGTATTTCAGTTTACATGCGAAGCAAATGATGAAAATTTGAAAACTATATTTAACTAAATAGGAAGGAAAAAAAATCATATAAAATGCAAAATGTATTGAAGATAAAGTATCATCATGTCCTGTGCTTACAGGCATTATTTTTAGAACATAATTGAAAATATTTATGTTCTTGTTTCAAAACATGTATAAATGAAGATCTCTTAATTAACAAGTTTTCTGCGATTCAACTATTCTTTCTATGCTAGTAATCCATTAATTGAGATATGGCATTCATTTTCTTATAAATTCAGTGATTACGATTTTTTTTTATTAAATAATGTTTGCATATTATTTTTACCTGAATTTTAATCACTGAAGGTGATTATACAGTGATGCATTAATTTAAAATTGAATTTATTGAATTGGTAGTACAATTTTTAAAATAATGTCTTAGTACTTTCTAATTGTACTCTGAATGCTGCAGATTTAATATGCAGTTTTCATGATTTTGATATTCAGCTCATATCACTCTACCGCAAGTTGTTTTTTATTAGTGACGATTTTTCATTATAGGGATAAAAAGAATTTGAATAATTTTGTGAGTGCACTTGAGTATTAAAATGTTCCTTTCTAGTTTTCACAAATTACTCATAGGAATTTGTGAAAATTTATATATTGCATCCTCCTGTGTTTTTAACTTGCCTCCTTCTGTTATTGAAAATGACAGTTTTTGGGATTCTTCTTTTACTGTAGAGAGTAATCATAGTGATAAATATACTCTACAATCAGAAAATGTAAGGCTGTAGAGCTAAAATTATCTCCCTGTCATCTTAATTTGAATTTTGTAGTTATTTCAACAATAATTTTATTCTGTTGCAATCTATTTCTAACAGTTTGCTTCTAAGATATTGAAGTAAAGATATAGTAATGAAAGGTTCATTATAAAAGAGAATGATTTTCATTTCATTTGCTCCTCACTTGGGATATATGCATATCTAATTAATTACTTAATAAATACATTAGTATTGAAAGTTAAATCTTTAAATAGAATTTTGAGCATATGGAAACTGTTCTCTATGAATATATTTAACTTAGCTTTTATTTTATAAATATATAGTGAAACATTCTTATGAATTCTTTTTAGTTGAAAAATCCCATGACTATGCTGTGCCTTGATACACTGAATCGAGATGAAGATAAATCTGAACCTATTGGTTATTTCCATTGCAAACCAAATTCAGATGTAGTGATAAATCAGGTAATTTTTACAATTACCATATTTTCACTTTGGTGCATTTCTTTATTTTCTGAAATTTATTCGGACATTTTTAAAGTGTTTCAAAATTATTAAGTGAGACTTGTCATGTAGTGTCATGAATCTTAGTGATGCAATGCCAAATCAATTTTTAAGTACTTTATTGCTGTAGTAACATATTATGTCAGTTGAGAGTTTTGCTC
Source organism: Araneus ventricosus (assembly GCA_013235015.1). Classification (NCBI taxonomy): domain Eukaryota; kingdom Metazoa; phylum Arthropoda; class Arachnida; order Araneae; family Araneidae; genus Araneus; species Araneus ventricosus. The sequence goes on from BGPR01000937.1 coordinate 71,950, forward strand.
AGCAGTTAATTTTTAAGCAGCATTTTGCATTTAAATTATCTTAGTGATTATGTATGAATAACAGCATTTAATTTGTTACTGCTTTTTGACTTTATCTTGTTATGTATTAATCATTTAAAATTATAATTATGTCAAATCTAAATAAGAACTAATATTTCTGATTTTGTTGTTATATTTTCTGCTTTCTTCATTTAAAGGATTTAAAAATTTGATTTAGACTCATAATAGATAAAAAATAAATTGAAAATTATACAAACACCAATTAACTTGCTATCGATTTAACCGTAAATTCAAATGACATCTACTATTTTGACTTTATTTTCCCTTTAACAGCTCAATGCAAATTTTTCTAATATTTACTCAAAGAGACATTTAGACACTGTAATTTTTTTCTTTTTAAAGGAAACTGTAGCTGGATTCCATGTAAGTCATTTAACTTCAGTGTGAAAATTCAATTTTAAAAATTAATATTTTTGTAAATGGAGTAAAACGATTGTATTTGAACTGTGCATACAAATAGCATTAACAAAAATATATTGTATGTGGGAAAATTGTATTTTTTAAAAAAATTTGGATTTATTTTTGAGAAACGTTTTTTATTGTTGTCTAATTTTTTTTATATTATTATGTGTGAATACTTTTTAATGTTCCAATTAAAAGAAGGTTGATTTAAAATACTAAGGATGATAGATGAAACATCCAATTTGTCTTTTTGTTTATTTGCTTTATTATACTCTTCATTTCTTAAACAGTTATATACTTTTTCTCTGTGCATGTTTAAAGTATGAAAATTTATTATTGAAGCCAGCTTAAAAGTAAGTAAAACTGAAAGTTAGCTATGGTAAATTTCATTGATGATGGACTCATTTTGTTGTGGATAACAAAAATGATATATATTCTTCGTTATCATATTCCTAATTATATTGGTATTCTTTTAATATTTGTTTCTTTCATTTATGAAACTTAATTTCATGGCAGATACAGAGAACCTGGTGCATATTAGATCTGTTGGGGTCAAGTGCCCTCTTGCTGGTATGGTGTGGAAGTTTGGAGAAGAGAATACTGGCTCAGCTGTTGTCTTAATGATCCAACATCCCAAAATAGTTCTCCTGTAACTTCAAAACAGAAGATTAAATCTAACTAAAATAAAATTAAATCTGTTCTCTGAAATTTTTTTATCCCCTAAATGTTATTATAAATGTTAAAATATTGTATTTTTATGCTTGGTAAATCTGCTTAACCCTTGAGTACAAACAATTGATGTGAAATCTTTCATAATTATCTTAGGACCCACTTTCCTACTAAGCACTCTCTTGAAATGATAGCAGAAAGTTCAATGAAATACAACCTCATTGGTAGTGATCAGTGAAGGTTGCATTTCATTCATTATTTTGGTGACTTGAAACGTACAGGAAAAGAGCAATCACCATAACAATATGTATGCAAGCTAGGAACAACAATTTTGGATGAAAATCGAAATTGCACCTGTCATAAGTCAGAAAAACTATTGTCGTTGTTTTGTCAAACCTGTGAGGAGAGAATATTATAATATTATACACTCAACTTCAACTAAACTATGCAACACTTATTCGTAAGTAAAAAAAAAAATGCTTTTGTATTGTTCTATATTAAGGGATGAGATTCTTCCGCTTTTTCGTGAATTTCCGCTTTTTTTGTTAATTTGAAGAAATTCCGCTTTTTTGTCTTTTTTCTCTCAAAATTTCGCCCCCCCCCCCCCACAAAAATTTGTTTTTTCTTCCGAAAATTCCGCTTTCACACAAAGAAAAAAACCTTCCTAACTTCCGTTTTCGAAAGAAAATTCTGGGAAAATATGCTCGACCGTGCGGCTTAACTCCACCGGCTGATTCATCTTCTACTGACGAATCAACATTATATCGGCAAGCTCTACAAGGATGAGCATTCCAACATTCAGTGCCATTCAAAGTATTAAATGCCACCTTTTTGCAGAAAACAAAACCTCTGTGGCATATTTTGCAAAAAAAAAGAAAAAGATTTTTTTGCATAAACATGTTGAAAAAAAAATTAGTTGGAAACTTAAGGTCATCTTGTAGGGCGTACCAAGATGAAGAAATAAAAAAAAATGGAACAAAAACAAATAAATAAACTACATAAAAAAACAACTCCTGTCAAAAGAGGCAGCTAAAAAGCTGTGTGCAAATGCAACAAAAAAGCAGAGAATAAGACATAAATAAAAAAATAAAACATGATTTACCTAGGCATTCTAGAGATAGTGTAGTCCCAACAACTATGCCAGTAATTAAACAGAGAGATACTAATGAAGACTGTCCAAAAACTTTAGCCTCTACTGAAAATAATAATGAAATAATAATGTGAATGATTTAATAATCAAACACATCCTTTATTGAAGAAAAATCTGTCAAAGATAGGAGGCCTCCAAAACAAGGGGTGAAGCATGTTAATGGAGATCTGTTACCAAGAAAAGCCACACAGTTTAAAAAATGGAAGAAAACCACTTCTTTAACAATTAAGGAAATGTTTCAAAGAGTTTCAAATAGCAATAATGCTAAATGAATCTGTCATTGTAACTGTACAATATCTCGACTCCTCTTGATTTATAAGGTGCAAAATCATTGTGCTGTTACTTTTGCAAAAATTTATAAAAATAAAAGAAATAAAACAGAAATCAGTATATGATACATTATCATAATTTATAAAGAGCTAATACACTTTACACAATTGCATGAAGCAAAAGAAATTATTTGTCCTTATTTTTATTTATTTTTTGAGCTAACTTTTATCAAAAGGCTATTAAATATAATTCTTCTCGCACTTCTGTTGGGTGTATGTTGAGTCGCAGTGATGTACAGGTGGTAAATGTTTTAATGTCTAATTTTGTATTTTCTGATGCACCTGATGATGTGTTAAACTTGTTTGTTAACTTTTAATGTGAATGATTTAATAATAATTTAATATTCTTTTTCTTATTTTTGCATATTGAATTATAAAAAATTAAGTAATTAATTATTATACTGTAATATTTTCATCATATTGCGTGTTCTGATGTTTTACTTCTTAAAACATCTTTCGCGTATAAATCATGGTACAAATGTTTTGCTCGCGTATGATTTCAGTCTTTTTGGTTTTTTGCCAATATCATCCCTGATAATGAGAAATATGCACTTAAATATTATGCCGAATCAATCTGGAGGCTGAATAAAAGGAAAAAATGCCTTGTTTATTTACATTTGAAGTGAAATGGGGGATTACAAATTTCAGTGATAAAATGTTAACATTGATGAATTCAATACTAATCTTTGGATGTATCTCGTAATGCTTCTGTCAATCTTCATTTTTAAGCAAAATACCTTGTGGAATAGCTATTTCACGATAACTTCTTTATTTGAAGTAAAAATTACATTTCAACAAATTTCAAAATAATTTTAAAAATTTGATAGTGTTGTTCTGTTATGACAATGTCTGAAGGATTTAAACTGTTTTCTTCTCTATTTTTTTAATCAGCACTATATTTTAATTGATTTTTAAATTTAGAACTTTAATACAATTGGAAGTAGTATGAAATGTAAAGTTTACATGATTGAAATTTTTATTTCATTTCTAAAAAAATAAATGTTAATTTTTTTTAAAGAAATCTTTTCATTTAAATTATATTTATCTTTGTCTGGTTCAGGTAAGTTGCATATTTCCTTGTTTGTATTTTGAAATGTAAACCTAAAATGCAAACCTAAAAAGTAATATAATAGCTACACCTTCTTATCCTTTGCTATTTTAATTGGATGTAAATGCACATAAAAATTAGAAGAAATGTTTTAAAAAACACGTCTTAGAATGTAAGTTTGATCTTAAAATTGATATGTATGAGCATTTCATTATGATTGGAATATTTACATGATTTATAAAGATTGTGATATTGGGACCTTTATGTTATTTAATTTTTCTTTTAGTTATTATCATACACAGAGAAGAAAGAATTGAGAATTGAAGAGAATTGTGCTGAAATAAATGATGATTTTGATTTACATTCAGAACTTTCTGTAATAATGACAAAGTGCCATGGTGGAGAAAGTCAAAAATGGATTCACAAAATGGTTAGTTTAAATAGTCATTACTTCAGTTGAAATGCAAAGATATTCTATTATTCATATAAAATATATGTAAAATAACTTTTTTTTTATCACTTCAGTGAAAGTTTCAAAAATACAGCCTGTTGTTGATACAATAAATGTATCTAATCATCATTTAGTAGTGTTTTATGCCTTAGACTTATTTGTAATTAATTATCTTCTAAAGTGAAATTCTATAGTTCTATAATTCTTATATTCTCCTTCTTAAATGAAATTCTATAGATAATATTAATTTCAGATTTATACTTCTTATTTTTATATTTTATGGCTTTTCTGTGTGACGAAAAAATAGTTGAAAATAACTGCCTTTGATTTAAGCATATTTATCAAAAAGTGAGTGTACATACGTTCTTGCTTATTGTAACGATTAGAATTTGATTTTGCATAGTATTTTCCACAGCTTGTATGATTAAGTACCTTTGTGTCATTCTGAAAAATTAAAGGTATATTATAGCAATTAATAAAATAGTCATGTTAATTAGTCTACTTAGAATAAATTTAATAAAAACATGGTTTCCGCACACCTGGAAAGTCAGGTAAAGTCATGAATTTGGATAATGGTCTAATTTTGTCATGAAAAGTCATGATTTTCAGAAAAAATTGAGTAAAAGTCATGAAAAACTATAGGCTGCCGTGGATTCACTAGGCTTTAATAACGTGGCTTTAATCGCCTAATAATAAGTTTAAGGTTATTTATTTAAGGATTCTCCAGCTAGTAAAATCTGCTCTTCTAGAATTACAGGTTCTATTTTTCCGAAAAAATTTTGTGCTGTTCGATGGCTAGAAAACAGTGATTGCATAGCAAGAACCATTGAAATAGTTGAGCCAGTCATGAAGTATCTGTCACAATTAAAACATACTGATAGCAAACTTAAGGCCTCTTTGAAAACATCTATGAAAGATCCTTTCATAAAATGCAAACTTGCTTTCGTTAGGTCATTGTCACTACAATGTGAAACTTTTTTGGCAAATTTTCAAAGTGAAAGTGTGTGCCCTACTTGTATGCAGAATTGTCTCAGCTGTTAGGAGGGATCATAAAAAAATTTGTCAAGCCTGAAAAAGTTGAAAGCTCAGCATTGTTGAAACTTGACCTCAACTCTAAAGATAGTCTCTTGGAAGCTAAGAACATAGATATTGGCTTTGGAGCTAAAAAATACTTGAAAGAGTTAAAAATAGCTGACAAGACAAGTTCTTTTCTTTTCTGGACTGTCACAAAATTTTGCAGAATTTGGCTCAAAAAAATTATTGATAAGAGTCCACTCAAATATAAATTTGTTAGAGGTTTATCTGGCTTGTATCCTTCTGTTATGTTGAATAATTCAAATATTGGGTTAACTTGGTTTAACATAGTTCTTGAAGTACTACATAATGCAAACCAAATCACCAAGACAGTGGCAGAAAGCGGGAAAGCCCAATATGTATCCTTTTCCTCTGTTGTCAAGGAAAGACATCAGAATAAGTTTGAAAATTTTTTGTCTGATGAGTGAAATCTAGAGCTCGATAACTTTCACTATGAATTATTGTCAAAGGGAAAAAAAAAATGGGAAGATGTGTGGCAGGTTGTAAAATTATGCTTTATATTCTCTCATGGAAATGCTTCAGTGGAAAGGGGCTTCTCTGTCAATTAAACAATGCTAGTTGAAAACTTGAAAAAGAAAAGTTTGATTAACCAAAGACGAGCATACGATGGAATGAAATCTCTTGGGGTAGTTGAAAATGTCTCTATTACTAAAAGAATGTTGTTAGCTGTTTGTGGTGCGAAGCATCGGTATAGAGCGAATTTAGTGAGGAAGAAAGGATATTTAGATAAAAAAAGCATCAAAGACACAAGAAAAGAGAAAATTAGAAAATGAATTGCAGCATTTATATAATCAGAAAAAGAAAATCTGATTGGAAAAAGAGAAGGAATGAAACTGAATTTGAAGAAAAAATTCAAATTTTGGAGGAAAAGAGAAAATCCTTACTGTGATGATTCAAATTAAGTTTAAATATAAGAACTTTATATTGAGACATTAATTTTTGAGATTAATACAGAAATGTAAATAATCATTATTGTGATACATTAAATATTTTTGAAAAAACATCACAGTTGCATTATTTACTGCTACTTTTACTTTCTTATCATTTGGCTAAAGTTAATGAATTCAAATTGAATTGGAAAAATTTTGGTTGCATTTACAAAACTGCTATATGATTAAGCTTAGATTAGATATGGAAATACAATAATTTATTTCTATGTACACGAGTTTGTAAACATTTATAAATACTTTTTCTATCCCAAAATTCCCGTATTATCTCCAAACGCATTCATTTTGTTTGCATTTACGTAAGACGCTTAATTCATATATACTTTAACTAAAGCATTTCTAAGTCATGGAAAATTATTGGCCGTAATCAGGGAAAGTCATGGAAATTCATGATTTTGTAACACTGTATTTTGGCAGATACCCTGTAAAAAAAAAAAAAGAAAAAAGTGTAGAAATTTGAATTTTTCTTAAACATTGAAAATCTGGACAAACTAGAGTATTACTAGGCAAACTTGGATACCCACATCAATTATCAACTTTAATCACAAAAAAATTACCATTATATTATAATGGGGGAGAGTAAACTGCTGTTTAAAAACTAACATACATTCAAGGAAAGAACATAGGGTTTCATTTCTATAAACCAGGTTGTAGATGAAAAAGGTTTCAGGGATCTTGGAATAAAATGGAAACTAAAGATTTATCAGCTGTAAGATGATGGCATTTCTTCTCATACTATTACAAATTGAAACAATTCAAAAAATTAAACTAATTCACTTTTTGCCAAAAAAGGACAAAATAGTATTCAAAAGTTAGATATTTTTACACAGTTTTTGAAACTTGCCCAGATATTCATTTTAAAATAGTCAAACATTTTAATATTTTATTTTCGTTTTTTTTTTTTTTTTTTTTAATTTCCAATTGTTGTTTGATATCTTTTTTCATTGATGACTTTTGGCATTTATTTTTCTGAATATGCCCAGATTATTCTGTATGTTGGAAATGATCTTAATATTGTTAGAATATCAAATTAAGTTTCATGTTTGCTGCTAATGGAAACACAAACATGTTTTTTGTAAAATAATTTGTGATAAAATGTATGTAAAAATTATTTCTTGAGTTATGATGAACCATGAGTTATGATGGAGGTGATTTAAGTTTTTATTTTTTAAATATGTTCTTCATATTTCTAAATACTTCATTGAATATCTAGGGTGGAGAAATTAAGCATGAGAAATCTGGTATGTGCCTTGATGCTGGTAAAAAAAGATCTGGAGATGATGCAGTGGTAAGGAAATGCTATGGAGGTCATTTTCAGATTTGGTGGTTCGAAAACTATGAACATCCTCACATAGAAGTAAAAGATAGTGACAACTATAATAAGAAACTCAATGTAATACATTAGGGATTGTAAAAAAACTGTGGAAGCTTCATTATTCCTTCTAATTTCAGAATATAAATCTGATTATGGAGGGATCTTGATGATATAAATGGTAAATTGATTTTGCTATTTTTAAAATTGATTTCATTATATGTGCCTTTATATGTGATGTGCCACTATCAGTAACTGAATTTAAAATTTGTGAGTGTTTCTCTAACTGCAATTTGTTGTATTTCTGAAGCACTGCATGTGTGAGGTAATGGTATTTTTGGAACTGCAATATCTGATGCACAAATATTGAATGCAGTCTAATCAAAATATTTATGCATTTGCCTAGCTGTTTTATTTGTTATATACTGTTATTGAATAAGTTGTTAATCACACCATAAAAAAGCCTGTGTTTATTGTCTGGAGACAAACTTTGTTGTTAATGATGCGACAATCAGATGTTTATCATCGTGTGCAATTTGTGTACTTTTTTTTATTTTTACAAAAAAGACAAATATGTAAAAGATGCAATCAGTCCACTTGAACAATTTTTAATGCACTAAATTATTACTCAAGTAACATGAATAAAAAGTTTTGTACTTTTGAAATTAAAAATATAAAGATTTCTCAGGCTGATTTTTTATAACTTAATTATTTATTATAATTAATTTTATATTAATAGTTAATTTATGCATTGTGAATGTAATAGCATTCCCTTAAAATAACAAAGAAAGCTTTATAATTCATTGAAACAAAATAGAACTGAAAAAATGAACAAAATCCAGGAGTTTGAGAGATTTTAGTGAGGAAATTTTAATGTTTATAAAGTTATATTACAGACTGACACTAAATTTAGTGTTATTTTTCATTTATGTGTTCCTTTATGGTAAGAATGTAATTAAGTTTAACGTATATTGGTGAGTGAGCAAAAATTTCTACAGTTTATGCCCATTTACAACATATTTTTTCTTTACTTAGAGCTTATTATGTTTTGTTTTTAGCTTATTTATTTGTATATTACAGTAAGAATATCTTTTCAGATGTTTTGGTAGACATTTCCCCCCCCCCCCAACCATCTGATAATTTGAACCAGTGCGATACACTGTTGATGTAAAACAAATATTTCTAAGTATTATTTTTGTGAGTGTCTCAATATATATTGCCTTTGTTTGCCTTTATATAAACTTTTTGTGTATAGTTTAGTGTAATGCAATCCACTTCATTTATTTGAGATCTGTTTTACACACATTATTTTTATATGTACTTATAATTCTTCTGGTAGCTTTCATTTATACATTTCTTTTTTCTATGAGTGCTTTTGAAATTGGTAAAAGAAAAATAGCTTCTAAGCACAAAGGTGGCATTTAAAGATAGACTATTGATTGCAAATCTGTTTGCACATATGCAAATGGATAAAATGTATATGTATGGATTATAAATGTGGGGAGGAGGCATATTTTTTAAAAATAAGTTACATTCACAAATCATGGCATTTTTTATATTTAATACAGAACTAAGAATTATACTTTATCTTTTTATACTTTTTTCTTACTTAGTTTTATGTGGGCATCAACTCATTTACAGATTTCATAATTAAATTTAATTAAGGAAACAGACTAACAACTATAGTAGAAACATTCTTTGCTTAGTTACACATTCCAGCCTGGTTATTATCATAACAAATTATGTTCCATCGATTCATTCTGTGTTAAAAAGAGATGCTACTGTAAAATTATGGTAACAGTACAATTATTTATCAATTAAATCAGATACAGTTTATAATTTTTATATTTAGTAAATAATTTTTTTGGCTATATATATAAAACTATATGTTTTATTTTGTTTGAAAACTTCTGTAAATTGTATTTTCTCATTTACTCAATACCTTAACAAAATTCTCTTAAAAGTTTGCTCGCTTTTCTTTTAATGTAATATTGGAATTTTAAAAAAGCCATTTCAAAGCAGTATTAATTTTGCATATGAATTTTTTTTTGTGCAAAAAATTAATGAGCTGTTCCAGTAATTTATTATATTTATTTCTTTTCTTACCATTAGAGTAGATATATTCAGCTTTTTAATAACTCATATAAATTTAGACTTATCAAATATAATGCATTTTCCCAGTGGTTTCTTGCATTGGACTGTAGATTTATTAAAATTTTTAATTATTTGGGAATTAAAAACAAATTTATTTCTAAATTCCCCAAAATAAAGTGCCTCATAAGAGACAAATGGTTTAAATTATATTTTATTAAAGAAATAATTGGCATTTGCTGCAGTATGGACGGCCGAGTCTTCAGATGACACTGTCTTATTCTAAAATTCCCAATAACGAAAGTGCTGCACTTATAATTAAATATTATTTAATTTCAAGGAAATCGCATGCAAACCTACAAGAAAATAAATTTAGTTTAGTACACACTTGTATAACATTTATTCAAAGTACTTTTCTCGGGTTTGCATGACCATCTTGATCCTTACCTAGAAATTTGGACTACATATGGGCTTTCTCTGGATGCCGGCAGGTCTGTGCAAAGTAATCTGTTTCTCATTACAAATAAATAATGCATCAACAACTATTTAATTAAAGCATCTTCCTCAAAAAGTGACTGTGGAGTATTTCTTGGGTAATTGACCTGTGGAGGGGGAAAAAATCCCGAAAAATCTTTTAAGTTTGTACTCCCCTTCATATTTTTCTACTAAATTTCTCTATTTATTTAATTAGCATATTTTAAGAACACTTAAAACTTTTCTATTCTTTCAAATGAGTAAGCTTTTCGCATTTGAAAATACTAAGTCAATGTATGGTTTAAAAAATGCAACTTTAAACTTAAATCCTGAAGAAATGACTTACTCAGTAAAGCATAACATCAACTGTACATGAATTGTCAACACAGTATATGGCAAAATAACCTGTAACATAAAATAGTATGTACCTGTGCTTCCAAAACATTATTTCTTTGTTTAAATGTAAATATAGTTTACTGTAATTTTAAAAAAGTATCTTTAACATTCAACTCTGGTTAAGGTAACCCTATTTAATGAGTTGCATAAAACTGAAGCAGAAAATCATGCTGCAATTTAATGAAAATGTATTTAATCATTTCTATTTTAGTGCACTTTCAAAAATAGCTTAAGAGTATTCTTTATAAATAAGAACCTCTTAGAGAAATTGCATAATATTTGTAGTTACGGGCACTAAGTTGAGCTATATTTATTAAGTCTGTATCTTATGTGAAAAAAAGTGTTTTATTATTGTCTTTTACCAGAATGAGAGTTGTCATTTTTTATAATTTTTTGAAGAACAATACAATTTTTTTAAAAAGTATACTAAGGTAGAAGGTCAGCAGATAATATCTTAAGAAATGTCTTTATTCAAAAAGATATAAAACAACAATTCCAGTTTTTGATGGTCATCTTCATTTCAGCACATATAGGATGGAAAACAATTATCCTACATACTTTATTTGAAGATAAGTAGTATTTTGCCATTTCTCTCTTTTTTTTAGATCAAATGGAAAATGTTTCTACATCTTAAAGCAATAATTTGTAACTACACTTTTAATCTTCACTAGATTTTATAATAATGAAATACTTGGTCTGTTGTTTGTATTTATAAAGTTGTAAAAATTGTTATTTCAGATAATTTTTTTAAAAAAATCTTGGCATTCATCATTTATCAATTCACAAATTTTTGCTTTAAGTCGAGAAAATGACAATGCATCTTGTAGCTTTGTAGAAAGTGAACAATTGTTTTGGGGTCTTTCAAATGAGGAACCATCAAAGTTAAGAAAAGCTAAGTGTGCATTCATTTAACAATAAATGCCTCAATTTTAACAGTGTAATAATCAGAAAATGACTTATTGCTTGAATTCTTAGAAGTTTGTTTGCAGAATTCTGAATATTTTATAAGAAAGAATACTTTTTATGTTTAATAATTTACAAGAAAACATTCAATATACTGTGCAAGTGAAATCGTAATTATGTCGTGTATGTTGACATTTTAAATATTTTATTTATTTCAAAACATTTGTGTTGAACTATAAAATTGTATATTTTGTGTAAAATTATAATGTAGGAAAATGAAGATTGATGTAGAGATTCATCCCACAAATGCAGCATATGCGGTGAATGATTTTTTTTTTTAAATGTTTGTCTTTTCCCAGCATTTTGATAAAATGTTTTTCTTTTAAAATCCTGTGAATAAGAGTCTATTGATATATTGTGATATTTTAAAAATTCTAGTTTATTATTTTTAGAATATATTTTGTAAAAAAAAAAAAGTTAATGTGAATTTTATATATGTTTTACAGCAAATTATAGATTAAAGTGCATAAGAAATTCTATAGAATTTAGTGATGTGAAATTACTGAAAATAGTACTTTTCCAATAAAAATATTTTTTAAGAAAAATCTGAAGGACTTTTTTTTCCCCTCATTCTTTACTTAACATATAGTTGACATGGTAATCTTTCCATTATGCTTTTTTTACGTGTTTAATTTTATACAGGAAATAACATTTTAAAAAAATCTGTATAACTAATTACATAAGCTGTATGATCTCAAAGAACTGAGAACTTTGAGCTCATCTGAACTAGGCTTACTTCTCAATGAATCCACTGCATATTGTATTTCCTCAGTAAATTTCACACAAAAGCAACAACATTCCAAACATTTACATATTTAATTCTAATTATTTAACATTTTCATATATTCTTACAACATCTGGTAAATTTCCTAACTCTTCTAAAAAATTGTAAACTACAGTACTAGTTTCTTTGTCAAGTTCTACAGTAACTATTGGTAGGTAGCCTACATAGCCATCTTCAACTTCATACTGTTGTTCAATTGCCTTTTTAACTGGGTGTAGGTCTCCAGGAGCACAGAGAAACTAGAAAGGAGGGGGAAAAAAATTAGTACGAAGACAAGATAAATATTTATGCTTTGATCGACAATTATGAATGGATTTTAAAAACTGCTACAGCTTATTTTCGTAAATATAATTCATATATGAAAGTTAAAAAAACCACAATTTAAGTTACTTTACAGTAAACCATACAAATTTTGCTTTAGTCACATCTTTATTTCAATGAAGATATAAATTCACATAAGGAAAAATAGACAAGTTTTGAATGATGATTCTTACTTCAAGATAAGGGCTTGCTTCATCATCTTTAGACTGTACTTCTTCAGCACCAGCTTCAATTGCAACATCCAGAGCCTTTTCAACATCTAATGGCTCACCATTTTTTTGCTTAACAGCCTTGATAATTCCTTTCTGCTCATAAACTGCTCGCCAACGACCCTCTCCACTTAAAACATTTGCACTGCAATATTTTCATATATCATGAGTACAAAACTTTAAAATATACAGGTACTTTCCCATTAGCTCAAAAAAATCGCACCAAATTTTATATTTGGCAGTACTACTGTTTAGCTAATGGAATTGTACTAAATTAAGAATTTATTTGATACAAATTCACTGGAGGACAAAACTTAAGATCAGTATACAATGTCAACTACAAAACTGGATGCAGCCTCTTGTAGGAATTTGCACAACTGCATGATGTAATGCAAATCAAGGTAGGAATGTAATTTTTCACTCCACCACACCTATGGGTCACATGATGGTACAAAAATCCATTTGCAAACATTTGTTGCATGCAGCTGTTAGGGTTGGATGTGACATTTGAGCAGATTAAAAAAAAATGTTGCATGAGGTCTTGAAGGTTAATTCAAGTGAATCATACATGATTTTACACTGAAAACTGAAGGAAGGGTGGCAACTAACAAATGATGCCATAGAATTTGACATGGCCTAAGCTTATGTCAGCATCTCAAGTAGGTGGACAGTATAACAATCATACTCACAGAATAACAGCCCACCATGATCAGCATATCATCCCAAAAGCAAAAAGGAACCAAGGCAGCACAGTTGGACAAATGACAAGCAAAGGAATCATAAGGACTCGGATATCCCAGAAAACAATTTCAAGGCATTAGCAACAGACATGACTAAACACTTATTGCCTATTTGCATTGTACCACCTGTTTGTCTGCAAAACCACTGGAATGAGGACAACAGGTCCAACATCCTCTTCATAGATGACAGTCAGTTCCATCTTTCTTCTGACAGTCAACCATGGTCACCAAAAACCATGGGATAGTCACCAACTTATATGGCAAGAAGTTAGTTGTGGCCATCACTCAGAAAATATCAAGGAAAGAGATCATTGTGGTACTTGTATCATCTGGCATGACCTGACATGATGGTCAGCGGAACTCATCATGTCAGGAACTGGCAGTGCATGCTTGTTTGGACAGTGAAGGTATTCATTACATCATCTGGCCTATATGTTAATTTGAATCTCATAGAAAATATATGGCATGCCTTGGGACAATGTCTTGCTGCTTGCTCATATTCTCCAACAATAAACTGTCCCTCATCCATGCAATGAAAAAAGGAGTGTGCAAAGTTGCTAGAACACCTCCTTGATCATATCTTACAAAGAATATCACAATGTGTGAAAAGTTGCATTGCAGTGTATGGTGGGCATATCCCCATTGGTATAGCTGCAACTTTTGCCGCCTGGGGAGAACTTGCAACATGTCACCCTTCCATTACAAATTAGATACGATACATAAAATTCAAAATAATAAAAAAATTCCAGGAAAAAGCATTTTATTAGTAATATAATTCATCACTTGATATCTGCAGATATGTTGCAAAATCACGTGTTCCCCACCAGTCTTTCACATATCGGCAATTTAACACTAGGTTTATCGACATTATTATTTACATACATAGATTTATAAACATAGTGCTAATGACAAAAGGCAAAAATACCAATTATTAAATTAGTTATTTTTTATGCACACGATGATAGAGCTTGCCAGTGCTGTTCTTGGCTATAAAATTGTTTCTCTTCATGTCTGATTTCGCCACCCCTTTCGAAGTCCAACCCCTTATAGCTACACCATTGAATATTTCTTAGACATGTCTACCTGGATTCTCTGTGGCAAGTAATATGCATTTGTTATATTATGCTTTAGGGACAATATGTACCTTTTCCAGAAACAACCTGTTTTAAAACTTTCTACAGTTCTTTTCACAATAAATTTTGTATAGTATCATATCTCACATTCTTTCTTTACCCATTTGCCTCACTTGACATGAAACCATAAATGCATTTTTATTAAAACATGGCCATTTGTTCACCATCCTTAGGTTTTGCCCATCAGTGTCTATAGAAGAAAGAGAGTAACTGAAAATAATACAATGTTGTATCTTACCCATATTTCTTACAGGCATTCTTAATTTCATGTCTGGCTTGAGATATATTATCTGTTTCAAACTCGAGTAGTATAAAACAACCACCAGGAGATAATATTTCCACAGACCCACATTTAGTTTTCTTGTTCTGTAAAGAATGAAATGATTTAATTCTTGTAAATTTTCTTCACTAATTAATAATAATTAACTGCAATTCCAGTTTCATATTTTACTATGTAGAGCAGAAACAGAAAAATACACTGGTGTCCAAATGTTAAGGTACAACCTATCTTTTTCATCTACTTTGCAAACAAATGAAGATAAAAACATGAAAATTGGAACAATTGTGCTTTATATAGTTATTTATTATATTTTACCTAAATTTAGCACCAAGCATAATTTACAATTACATTATTTTACATAAGTCCACTGTTGGAGAAAAATAATAAATGAAAAATATCTAATAAAAAAAATAAATGAATGAGTTTTGATAAGGACTGTGTCCTCTTCCAGGGTTCATACACATTTCCTTAAAAGAAAATCAAGGACTTTTAAGGACTAAAAAAACCAAAAAATAAGGACCTCTAAATTGAATAAACTTAACGAATTGTCGCACGCATTTTTAAATAAAATGTCTCATTTTTGCAAATTCAACCTATTGGATGATAAATTACATAGAAGATACATTACAAATTTAACACAACAAAACTCCTAAAAATATGAGTTAATAAATTGATGAAAAAAAAGCCCATGAAACTGGTAATCAAATTAAATATCTTTTAATTCCAAACTTTTTTCATTCAATTTTACATCCAAGGTATTTATTTTAATTTCTTTTTCAGAAATTGTTTTTCTTAGTTCATGCGATTGAATAAATAAATTTATGTCCTTTGACTTTTCAGCCTCCTTAGCTAAATCATTTGCTTTCTCATTTGTTTGATATATGTCCGTTTGGAGGAACATTTTCTTTTGTTTTAAAAAATCTATTTCCTCCTCTAAAGCATTTCATTTCAGTTTTTTTGTTTCAGTCTTTTCTTTGGATCTTTCACTTTCTAAATACTGCATGTATTTTGCTCTAGCTGAGGTGGCAACCGTCCTCATTTCTTTAGTAATTTTAAGTCATAAATTGCCCCAGACAGCTTAATAAATTCATGATTTACACGCTGGGAAATATATGATGCATCTTTCAAATTTTCTATTTCCAGGGCCTTGTTCACCAAAAAACCTCATTGTCCATGTGACAGTTTTAATACCATTTTGATAATCTTCCAAACTTTTTCATAATGATTATTGTTAAAATAAGTTTGTAAAAAAGTATCAAGGGAATCACTCTTTGGATTGAAAGAAGTAAATTCAAATGAATTTGGCTTTACAATATTTAACAGAAAATCTGTATAGAGTAACAAAATTTCGTCGCAATCTTTTTCCAAAATACGTTTATTTTGCGACACCACAATCAATACCTTTTTCATTTTTTCCTGTGTTTTTTCGGGACATCCAGCCATTACTCGTGGATCAATGCAAATTGCAGATCTTACTAGTGCGTAATTCACAGAACATTTGTGCATGAAATGTTTTATCATTGTTATGATGTTTTTCCGACTATCTTGTCTGAGTGTGAAAACATCCTTGTCTGCTAATTCCTTATTTTTTATCTTTTCTTTTATTAGTTGCTCTGCAGCAAATGCTAAATATGTTTAACTTTTATCATTATACAAGTTTGGGTCACTGAAGTTGAATTTGCATAAAGTCTCAGGTTTCTCAATTCTTTCATTCTCTGGCTTCAAAATTTTGAAATGTTGAATGCAATCATTAACAAGTTTTAAAAACATCACTGGCAAAAATTGGAAGTAAAGGTGATACTGTTCTAAAAATGGTAACAGCACTTTTGATAATCATTCCTATGGAACCATGGGCCAATAAAGGCCATCTGTAACTCCTCCCTTATTTCCCAAAGTGTATGCGACGGATATGTATTCGTGGAACGCGAGCCATGTCGTCCCCCCACCCCATTCCGCGAGAGCCACGTCGACCGAGATTAGAGCTGCTGAGAAGGAGGAATTAGAAAAACGATAATCGTTGAAATTTTGAATTTTTTAATAATAGAGTAAAAAGTAAGGACTTTCAAGGACTTTTTAAAAATGGGGCATAAAAATAAGGATTTGTAAGGACTAAACGTAAAAGTAAGGACGCGTACGAACCCTGCTCTTCTAGTTGTAATGCCATTGGTGGTATCAATTTTCCATACTTTCAATTAATTTGTTGGACACCAAAATGGGAAGCAAAAACCATTCATAGAGCAACAGCCATTAAAGCTTATTTAATTACCTTAGAATGATACTAGAAGCAGCCACCTGTCATCTGAGGTAGTTCCAGAGATGCTCTATCAGATTAAGGTACAGAGATTGAATGGGCCAATCCATCCACTCCAAACTTTGATTTTTAAGATATTCCTTGGCAAGACTAGCTTGATGAAGTCAAGTATTATCATCCATTGGAATGGATTCCTCACCAATAGCCCAAGTATATAATCTGAAATATGGATCAAGGATCTCGTCTCTACATCTCAAAACAACGAGAGTTCCTCCCTAGAGCACATGGCAACCAGTGTGACCACCAGAGAGATTCCAGCCCAAATCCTGATTCCATCTTCTCAAGAGATGTGTCTTTCACCAATATTACACTGACAGTATCTGGTGTCTTGTTCTCTACATATCAGCACATGGCCTGAATCACTCTTCAGAGTAAATCCGAACCAGCAGAGAATCCAGGATTTTGGTCGGGGGGGAGGGTTGCTGAAGTAAATAAAAATTTTGTATTTTCATGACCTCATGGCATATGTAAGTCAAAACACTTGAACCTATAGGCTACAGGGACTTAAACCAGAAGAACTGCATTGAATGTGGGGTGTGAAATTTCCCCTTGAAAGACCATAAGAAAAAGGTTAACCTTACTCATCTGACAATAAGAATCACAAAGGGCACTACAATACTTTCAATAATTTAATAAAAACACAATGAAATAACTAGTCAAAAGATGTTTTTGAGAAGTTAACGCTACAAGTACTAGTGGAATGACTACAAAAGTGGAAAAATTTTCGAGTCTGTCAAGCCAGAAAGCAATGTTGCCACATTATTTTTTAAAAAGGAGAATAAGAACAAACAGGTGTAGTGATTTTTAAAAAAAATCAAGAATTTTGGTTTAGCTCTGGAAGGGGAGGGGCTGCAGATCCATAATAACCTCCTGGTTTCGCCACTGATCTGAACTCGTCTGTGAAGAGTACAGATACCTCTTGTTGTCTAGTCCAGGTAATGTGCTCTCTTGGCCTACATAAACAGGCACTTCTTCATCGTCGATTAAGAGGGACACAAACAAGTGGTGTTCCCATACAATTCTTAATTGTTAAGATGTCTTCACACTGTAGTAGCCAATATTCTCATCCTAAATCTGAAAGGAGCTGAGGTACAGTAGGTTCCTCTTTCTTCAGGCTAAAAGTACTAGAAAGCAATCTTCTGCAGGGATTGCAACATGTAGCCAACCTGGAACAGGTCTTCTTAAAACTGAATTTCTGGATTGAAACTGGGCCCAGAGTCTTTGAACTAAACTACAAGACTCGATAAGCCTTCCAGGAGCATCTGCTTTATCAAACCTATTCCCATTGACTATCTTAACAAATTGGATAAACAACTTCTCCGAGATATTACCAACAATATCTTCATAGATAAAATTGAAGACTAGCAAACACTTATAGAAACTCTTCATGGATTACAAAAGCAAGATGTTCATAGTTTTCCCTAGCTTCTATAAAAATACCAATTTCTTTTTAAAAAATAAGGGATGGATACACTTAATTTAATTCATGTTACTCAACATCCCTCATATAAACCATATATGTTACCTTTATTTGCATTAATTTAATGACGAACTTCAAAAAACAGGTTGTACCTTAGAGGGCAGTGCATAAAAAAGAAACATTCCAATTTGAACCACACTTAGGCAATTCAATTATTTTTAATAACTATGATTTTATTTACTACTACTATTTATTTCGACCAACACTAAAAAATTAAACAAGTAATGAAACAAAAACCTTTATATTACTGAAAAAAAAAATGCCTTTAAAAATTTATATTACAGAATATGAAATATTAGACTGAAACCAGATTTCATTCCATAGAACTAGAAGAAAAATTAAATATAGAAGTGTAAAATTTCAGAACTGAGTAACGATCGCATGATAAATGGTAAAATACTTCTCTTTTTCTAAAAAATACTGTTCTTTGTTCCCAAACTCCTCATCCAACAAGCAATTTAACTAAAATTATTTACGCAAGATAGTTTAAGTACTTTTTCATCATTTCAATGTAATGAGCATTTAAAAGAATAGTGAAGGGGAAAAAAAAAACAATTTTAAATGCTTCTAACATAGATCTTAACCTTTTTGGAGTGAAAATTAACTGCAAACAAAACTGAAAAATGAATAAGAAAATCAAGCATTAATTAACTAATGGTAAATAAAAATAAGCTCAATTTAGAATCATTACTCAGAAAATTTTAAATGATTATTTTCTTAATAATTTTTGCCTGCAGATATTAAAGAATCTGAAAGTGGAAGTTTTTGTGATCCGAATATTGTCCTAAGCAACCCATTTTGGGATATGGCCCACAGTTTAAGAAGCATATTCTGGCATATTACCTTTCATCTCGTGTTTTCAATATATTTCTTTACTGAAATATTACTTTATAAGAGATTTCCTACGTAATATTTACATTTCTTGACAGTGAAAAATCCTTTTTTTTTTTTCTTTTTAATATACTGTCATATAATCCAACAGAAATACATTTAAAAAATAATACTTGATTTAGGACTGAGTTCAGCTTATAAAAAACAATATATACAGGTAAACAAAATAGATATTGAATTCAAAGAAAATAATTTTGAATAACATATGCAAGCTCATAAATAAATAAAAAAAAAACATGTTTCAGCACTATGAATATTACATAACAAAAACATTTTAAAAGTACATACAGCACTTCTTTTCAGTGCATTTTCCAAAGTAGAAGATGGTACATTATTCTTTTTGGCTTGTTCCAAAAGACTTGCAAGTTTGCTATTTATTTTTGGATCAACTCCACCTTCTACAAGAAATCAAACAAATTAAAATTAGAAGCATATTGCAGGTTATACTTGAAATGACTCATTTATATATAAAACATGAGTAAATCATGAATTAATGATTATGAGGGCAAGTTAAAAATTATCCGCACATTATATTACGACAGTAGGTAAACAAAGTTGGGGTTGAATAAAGATAATTTCTTGGCTTAATACCCTCTGTGTTTGTGATGCATTTAGTCCAGTTTTTTGGGAAAAGAAGATTGTGGGTTCGTCGGCCAATCATTGATGCTTCAATTCTTGCATATCATGTTCTGTAGAGCATTGTCCTATACTGTGTGAAGAGCCTCCTATTAATCTTAGTTCCTGCAAAACCTTCCCACCAAAAAAAAACGTTAGCTCTCATTATTTCTTCTCAATGCATACTGTTAGCAGTGCAGCCACATTTACTCTTAAACAGATTCAAAAGAAACCACAATAGAGACCCGCTAATCAGAACCCGCTTGTCCAGATATCCGGTTAAACCAGAAGGCATTTTATAAAAAGCAGGATATACTAATTTTAGTGAAAGGTAAGTATGAAAATAATTATACAAGCATTATGTTACTAAGCTACATTAATTCATCTGTAGCAAAAGTTGTATGCATTTATGAAAGAAAAAATTGATTTTTACAGTTTTACACATCTAAAACTTTTATTTCATGCATTTTAAAGCAAATTCTGTTTCATTCAGACAGCGTCTGGTCCCATTTAGTCCGGATTATAGGGACTCTACTGTACTCTATCATAACCAAAGTTCACTCATGTGATCACAATATTACAAACTCTACAAATGCATGCTCAGCAGCTAATAATCTTGTATTGGCCTGTAATCTGTTGTCTTGTAATCTGTTTTCTTCAGTTAAACTGAACATCGTATTGTTAAGTCGCCAATGGGGTTGAAGCTGTTGAAAAAAGTCAGCAAAACAAAATTATCGCCAGTGATGCCGTATACCAAAGCTGTATCCTAAATTTCTCATTCGAAGTATTTTTTAACAAAAGTGCAGATAATTTTTGACTTAATTATATATCATGAAGGACAAAAGATCACCTTATGAAAGAAAGAAAAAAGGCATTCTAGAAATAAAGTCATTGTTCTTTTGCATATTTGCTTTATGTTTAGATATCTTCAAATTTGATAAGTAAACTAGTTAATATTAAAGATTGAAGAGAAATATGAAAGTAAAAAAGCCAGTTCTTTCTCAGGAAAAATATTACAAAAACCATGAGAGTTCATATCAGGTTTAAAGGATATGAAGTGTTTAGGTAAAAGAAATTCTATGTGCTGACATTTTTTTATCATGCCAAATTTCAGTATTATGCATTTATATACACAAACAAAATATATACAGTTCAGTCCTAATTTCAGATCCTAACCCAGATATAAACTTTACATCACTATTAAGGGGAGATGGGGGTTAAAATAAGGTTACTTTAAATAGGTTATATATCCCTCCACTGCCATTTTTATTTGATTAGCCAGCAGGTGACCAATCAAGTTTCAAAAAAGAACAACATGGTTGGCATTTTGCATCTAATATCAGATCTACTAATGTACAGATTCATATTCTGTCAGTCCAGCAATAAAATCCATCCCCTGTAGTTGATTCATAATTAGTTTAGAGCCAGTTACTCTACTGAAAATCAACTTCCAACAAGCAATGAAAATCCTGCTGCAAGTCTATTCATTTGTATACCAGAAAAATTATACTGTGAAGCAAAGTGAGACTATTATGAAGTGAGATCTACCATGCTGATTCTGATGTCTATATTTCAGATGTCCTCCCAGAAGATGGAAGGGGAGGAGATTAAAAAAAATCCAGGCAGTGGCTGCGATGCCTCCCACTTTTTGTGAAAAAAAAAATATATTATTTCATTTTAGTTGTCTAAAACAATGAATTATAAAAAAACAATAGTGTCTGAAAAGCTAGCTAATTTTGTCACCAAATTTTTAAATTTTGTTGTCTATTCCCCATACTCAGGGGTACTTTTAGTGTGGTCGGTAGTTTAAATTTTTTGAACCCCTCCCCACACACACACTTTTGCCACCCAATCAGCGCCACTACAACCAGGAAGAAAGAAATATTGGCTGACTGTGAATTTATGCTATGGACTGATAACCAATGAGCAGCAGCTTCTGCAACACTTTTACAAAGCAACAAATGACACCTCTCCCTCCCCCCTCATATATATGTTATGTTGTCATACACTTTAGGAGAGCATGGGTAGCAGCTTGAACCATGTTTCAATTTATGTTGAGATTTTATGACACAACAATACAGCTTTCCAGGGGTCGATCCAGGTTTTTTTTAGGGGTCCATTTTTGAGGAAAAAAAAATCGTTTTTGTGTAAAATAAAAATATTTTTGTGAAAGAAAAATTTTGTAAAAAATAAAAATATTTTTGTGAAAATTTTTTTTATCATGTAAAACCTTCAATTTTAGCAGTCATATTTCTATATTTTAAGTTTAATATCAAAAGTGTTTCATTGAACCAAACATATACAGTAATTTGATACAATGCTGAAAAAAAACATACTCGTATATATATTTTGTGCAATGCCTCATTCAAAAACTTTTGAAAAAGAAGTCAGATTAAAGAAAGGGGCTGTTTTTGTGAATTTGAGTTTTGTGAAGGGGTGCTTTTATGAATTTGAATTTTGTGAAGGGGCAGTTTTTATGAATTCGAATTTTGTGAAAGGGCTGAAAAAACGCACCAATTTTCTCCTGGATCAGCCCATGCTCTCATAATTAAATTTTAGTTGTAGAATATGAATAGCAAATGGTTCTAGCAATATTTATACCAGATCATCAAATTCTCAATATGGAAAAGTCAACAAATTTTTACATAACATAAATTCGGTTTTTAAATAATCGCAGAGCTTGTTATAGCTCGCCTACAATTGCTGAAACATCAAAATTTAACAGTCAAAATCAGGATCACATTTTTCATTAAAATTAAACCTTAAAATGTCCTATAGAAAAAGTATTGAATATTTACTTCATTTGTCACCTATTTAAAATAAAAATTATTAATCATCAGAGAAGAGAAAAAAAATGATGGCTGAGTGATGAAAATGATGATACATTTTAAAAATTAATGTTGTAAAACTCTCTGTGAAAGTTACTGTAACTACATTAAGTCTAAAATATATATATGCTAGTCCCAATATTTCAAATTTTATGAAAGTAAAATAAACAAAGAATATTTAAAACTGTGAGTATCATAATACTACATCTCCAAGATACTATTTATAAAATAATGTTTGAACAAATAATATAAAAACCACATAGAACAGAAGTACAATTAATTTCATATACAAAAATATGTAAATAACAGTCAGTTAAAAACTGATTTTAATATTATCAGTACCAACATTCTTGATTTATATTATTATTATCATGTGATGTTCATTTTTGAGCAAGGTGATTGTAATAACTAAGGTGACCAACCGTCCTCCTTCAGGGAGGACAGCCCTCCTTTTGTAAGTTCTGTCCTCCTTTTCAATATTTGAAATTAGAAGACTGAATTTAGATTTAAATTCTGAAAGATTAATATAATAGGAAAGTAAGCACGATGAAATTGATAAAAGATGGTGGAAATATTCAGTCATTTCAAAAATGAACAAATTTCATGTGAAAATTTATTCTTGTTCAATTTTTCTTGTAATGCCCTAGAATTAATGCAGCAGTCGAAAGGGTATTTTCACTTACTAATAATTTTTGGACATGTGAGAAATCGAGTTTGAAAGGTGATACTCTAGCTGCGACTCTTGCCGTAAAATTCAATATGAAGGATATATCTTGTTCAGATACTTCCAATATATTGTTAGAAGATGATACATTAACAAAAAAATTCATTCCATGGAAATGTGCTCATTTAAATAATAATTAATAAACATATACACATAATTACAGTTGAAAACATTACAAATGTTTTTATTTTGCATTTATCATATTATAGTGTTTTCTGTATTATTGCTGCAATGAACAAAATGTTTCTTTTATTTACGATATATTTTTCTTCAATTTATTTGTGTCCTCCTTTTCATTGGGAAAAGTTGGTCACCTTATAATAACACTCTACAGTTAAATGTTCAATATCATTAATTGGTACATCATGAAAAAAAAATAAAACTTCATACGATTTAAAATCTTATTTTTTCATTGATATTCATTAATGTCTTTCTTTATCAACTATATTACCTCTAACAGCCAAGCCAATTAGAAATGCATATTTATTACACATAAGATTCTTTTGGCGATCTTTCTCAGCTTTGACGTGTTTCACATTTTGCCATTTGGAATGGCCCGCCATACGTTTATTATTCATAACATTGAAAAAATCATTTTGCTTTATACAAAGCAATGGTACAGTCCTATGTGATACAGAGAAATTTGTATGAAATGATTTTAAAGCTGCTCTGATATCAAATCTAAAGTTTTTGTGTATATACCCTACAAATAGGGGCATAAATTTATTTGGATGATGAAGAAGTGAAAACATTTTTAATATACTAAAAGGTTAATTTTTTTTAAAAATAATAATTTTTTTCCCGATTCAACATCAATATTTACAAAACACAGAAACTTCGAGAGAGTTGAGAAGATCGTACTTCAGTGCAATACAAGTGTTTTATCCAGAGAAAGATCTCTGTGGTTTTATCCATGTGAAAAAAAAATTATATATTTTTGATAAAGAAAAATGTCACAAATTTGAAACTGACAAAAATTTTCAATATAAATTTTAATTTGTAGTTTCTACAGATTCACCTTTAGTAACTGGTTTGGGTCTCACTTTTTCTTAGCAGAAAGCAGAAACTTTCACTTCTACCGTATTGTGTTGTTGCTCTGGTAACAACCGCAACACGTGTTGTGTATTTTGGTGGTATCTCTCAAAAATTTTTTGCTTTTTTTTTCAAGTTCTACCTCAGGTATTAATTACATTGATTTCAAATTAATTTTACAGCATTTAATAAAACTATGGATTGTGTAGTCCGTTATAATTCTGAAGCTTAATTGCTTATTATGTTTAAACTATTAAATCAGAATTGAATATGTGAAATATGTTGTTTTATAAATACATATGATGTGAAAATTCTGAATCTTTGTCATTATTTTTATGCATAATAATTTCTTTAATGAACATTTCATGATGACCAAAAACATGTTTCATAAAGTTTAAAGGGATAACCCATTTTAGATTTTGTGAAAGATTATTTCTGATCTAAAAATAAATACGATAATTTTGTATGTTAGAATGAAACTTAACTGATTTGAATTATGTTCCAATTAATAAATCTGTAAAAACAGTTGTGAAGAAGTATGAACTATTTTCTTCATGCATTGGATAATATTTATGCTCTTACAATGAATTCTCTGAAATAAAGGTTTTAAATTATATTTTTTAAACTGCATTTACACTTTTTCACCAATACTGTTACACCCACAAAAAGAACTCCTGTCGTAAACATGCATTAATTCGGGCAGTATTATAAGAAATGGAACTTGCATAGACTATTTTTACAATTTTATTTTAATAACTTCACTTTGTCTTTATATTATTAGAAATCTGCTTATTTATTTTTTCATCAATCAAATATATTTTTTAAATAGTAGTATTTTTGCAATAAAAAGCATTAAGTTTTGATAGGTGTGAATATTCCATTATATCCATAAGTAAATCTTTCATGTATAGTCATATTGCATCATATAGATTAAGCTATGAATGTTTCTTTAGAAGAAGCGATTTCAGCTTACTATGAATGTGACTATCTGAATTTTTTTTAAAAAAAAGTGTGAGTATGAAGTATCAACAGATTTGGCCACTCTTCCTGCAACTAACCACATGTTTTCCATTGGAGAATATTTTGGATTGCTGATCAAATTAATTTTGCGACACTTAAAATTAAGTTGTGGATTGTGTACTCCATTATAAGACTGCAGAATAATTATTTATTATGTTTAAACTATAAAATCAGAATTCAATATATGAAATATGTTTTATAAATATATAAGGTAAGTGCTCCAGTAGTGGGCCACTTGAATTTTTAAGTTGAAAAACAAGAAATTCCAATATTCCAATGAAATAAGAGATCTGCCTCTGGTAGGCTGAAACCCTTATCAACTAAATACCAAAGGCACAGCGTTTATTTCCTGTTTAGTTAGGAGCTAGAAAGTTTGTTGCTGAAGTTGGTCTCCGAGAGAAGCATTTTTAGCTTATTCTTAGTGACTTCCTTAAGAGGCAACTTTTCATTCAACTATTTTTTAGCAGACATTCTATTTGTTTTTAAAATGAATTGTTATTGATATTATTTGTCTATATAATGAATGTATTATAAACTATCTTTAAATTAAATAATATTGATAATTTATGGATAGTGAAGGGTGGCCCACTTTTGGATCAATGTTTTACTAAATGCTCCAGTAGTGGGCCTAGGGAGGCCAGTACTGGAGCACATGCTTTCTCTCAAATAGACTGTTTTGTGATGTTTAATAAGAAGGTTATATCTTGTAAAGTCTTTTTATTTAATTAGATTTGCTTTATTTTTAACAGAACCAGTAGTGGGCAAATGGTGCACTTTTGGTACACTAATGGAACATTCTGACCAATTACTTAAATAATAAATATTTTATAGTACTGTTGAGGAAAAGACTGATATTCAAGAATTAGTTGGGCTCTGTAACGAGGCAGACAGTAATAACTATCGCATTGCTGGACCATCGAAAAATATTCCACCACCATTTAAAAGGGCTCTTTTCTGGCTGCAGAGGCAAAATGATAAAAGAAGAAAAAGATTTATTCAACATAAAATATCAAGATTTAATATCCATAATGCCCCAAACAGAACTTAAAACGAAAGATCGATACCTTTAATAAAAAAATTGGCTGTTAGAAAAAAAAAGTAAATCTCATGCAACTAGAATCTATAAATAAAAGATTTCACCTATATCAAGCGGTTTTTATTGCATTTTTTATAGTGTATAATGTTAATGTATTGTTATTATTACTATATATAATGATTTTATTCTTTTTTCTTTGGCACAATTGACAAATCTGGGTGGCCCACTTTTGGTATGCCCACTACTGGTACATCAAAAATTTGCTATGCCCACTTCTGGTGCATAGGAGTGATCTAAGTTTTTAATTTTTAAAAAATTATATTACAATTATTTTGATATTTCAGGTGATTATTATTTTAGATAAAAGTTTGAACAACCGTAAAAAAATATAGATTAGCGAAACTTCTCAAAAATTTGGATGATAATTGAGGAAATACCCTTAAGTGGCCCACTGCTGGAGCATTTACCTTATGTTATGTGGATAGTCGATGTAGACAATCACTGGTGATTATCCATAATAACCAAATAAGCTTGTTAGAGTTGATAATTTATGAGAATTTATCACATTAACCAGTTATTAATAATTACCAATAAAACTTGGTCTAATTGCATGGACATGTGATCTCATTGATAAATGTGATTAATTAACCCCTTCCGGTAAAATGACGAGTATAGCTTTTCATTGGTTTTCATCCTATACAGCACCGTACCATGATTAAATCCTACTGGAAAGTGTTAAGCAAAATTATTCTAACATTCAATGGGTAAGTAAAGCTACAAGGTTCTGGTTCCTGCTGCTAGCGAAGCAGTAGGATGTTTTTTAAAGTTAAAAAAATTTGCCCGGTGCCTATTTCAGATGCCACAGGCATCGCGAGGACAATTTTTCCTGCTTTGTTTGAGTGATTAAAAAATTCATATTCCTTACATTCAATGAGCTAGCGAAGCTACTAGGTTCCAGCTGTTAGTGAAGCCGTAGGGTATTTTTTAAAGTTAAAAAAATCTGCCTGGTGCTCACTTTAGAAGCCACAGTCATCACAATCCAGGTTGAAATTCTACATTTGAAGCAGAAGATAGGGTAAAGACAACCCACAAGTACTTTGGTTTCAAAAAGATTTAACTTTAAGTGATTAACTAGCTGATTTGGTTATTATGCATAATTACCATGGTGATTATCCACAGTAACCTATTATCCACATTGACCATAATATTTATGATGTGAAAATTCTGAATCTTTATTTTTGTGAGGAAATGTTCCTCTACCCATTAATTTTCTTTCTATCATTGTGATAAAACTATAAATTCTAATTAAATGAGGCTTCATTATGATCGAGTCCATTGATTTGGAAGAATAAAACAGAATTTTATTATTTAACCTCCAAGCAACCAATTATTTCGATATACTGGCTTTCAGCACTGAGAAACAGGGGCACTTAAAGTAGACAAACTGTCTTTATTTATATATAATTGAATCATTGTAATCTAAAGAATGTTTTACCTGGAGATTTTTAATGAAGTGTAATGATAAATATGAGTTATTTGCTTTCTAACTGAGCAATAAGAATGAAAAAAGGTAGTTGAGGCACTCAGAATGTTAAATGTCTGGTATCTAAATCTTCAAATTTTATGATATTGAAAATTAAAGTTTACCTATTATATATTTAAGAAAGACAAAAAATAAGCCTAAACAATGAAAGAAATTTCAAATATGCTTTATGATAATGTTTAATTTTTATAACTTAATACTTTCAGGTCAGCCTTGACTGATAGGACTCGAGCTAAGGAATTGACATTACTAAGATAGTCCTTTTAAGTTTTTAAAAAATGTGTATTACTTCAGCTATGAAATGCAGATATTACATTTCATGATCTTCACTCTTGAAAATTTAAAATAGTGATAAACTCTCAATTAGCCATCTACAAGTATACATTTTTATGATTTTAAAATATACTGAAATGAAATTCTTTAAAGCATGCTTCGTAAATGGTTTAGGTTTAGTAGAAAGGTATGTTTGAGACGTATGCTTGCTGTAAAGCCGCTTTGTCTCGAAGTGAAGGAAAAATTTG
The DNA here is from genome assembly GCA_013235015.1 of Araneus ventricosus. Lineage (NCBI taxonomy): Eukaryota > Metazoa > Arthropoda > Arachnida > Araneae > Araneidae > Araneus > Araneus ventricosus. The sequence goes on from BGPR01000937.1 coordinate 100,805, forward strand.
AAAACTAAGTCTCAAATTGAGGACTACACATGAGAATCAGCATCGCCGCCCACTCCCAAATGCAAAAAGTTTGCAGTCTCCTAAATGGTTGTTCATATGTCAACATGGTGTAAGATTATTATTTTGCTGAAATCTGATAATAAGAAAAATTATTAAAATTTTTGTAGGTATTTGAGCAGGCATTTCATTATAACCCAATGTCAAGAAACTGAAAGCACATTCAGATGAATTTAAAATCTTTTTATTAAATTAACTGTCATAACTTAAAAATGTGGACTTTCTTGAAATGCATTGCATATTATAATTTCAAAATGCCTCCATTTATTTAGGCCAGCAAAGCCTGATTTTTTGGAAATTGCCTATTGAAAGTAAATTTTTAACTCATTATTTACTTAAATTATTTGTTCTTTCAGAATTATGCCTGCAAAACCATTTAAAAGAAAAGCTGTAGAAAGACTAAAGTCTAAACGCAAAAAATTTCGGTCTTCTGATAATTCTGGTGGAAATTTTATTCAGAAATCCAAAAATAAAAAAGTTGCAAGATTTTCTAATGAATCTGGAGAACCTAATTCTTCTGATGGATCTGCTGGAAATTTTCTTCTGAAATCCAAAAACAAAAAAGTTGTGAGGTTTTCTGATGAACGTGAAGAACCAAACTCCATGAAACATGCACCACCATCTAGTCCAAAGAAAAAAAAGCAGAAAAAAGCTAATACTGTAAGTTTCTCCATAGAGTAATTTTTCAACCTTTAATACTCTATTTCAGCTTTTTCTACTGTTGATTTGTTTATCTGTGGCAAATTTGATGCACACACAAAAATTAGTATATCGCTTCAATGGCAATCCACAGATATGCAGCAAATATATGATGTGAAATTTTATTTCCATTGCAAATTGCTGTTATATTATTATAACCTGGACCCCTTAATTTGATAATCAAAAATAAAGTTCTTTTGTAATAAAAAGTTTTTGATAGAAGAACCATTTTTCTGTGCATTTTATTTTTATTTCTCTTTGATACTAGCTAATCATTAAGAGTAGAGCATCTGCGCTCCATTATATACACATAATGCATTTTTGGCAGATTAGCACATTCTGGCTTCTGATGTTTCAGCTCACGAAAAATACAGTGTGCATCAACTTTCGCCAAGACAAAACAAGTGCCAAGTGGTGTGCATATAATGGAATAGTACCCAATATACGATGTTCATAATAGTAAGCTCCATGGTGTTCACCTCAATTTGTTGCACACTGACTTAAACTATTTTGACAATCATCTGAATGTTCTTTGGCTCACTTAAGCCATCTGCTTCATTTTGAACTGATCTCTTTTAAACAATTTCATTCAAAGTTTCATTATATTGTAAGAAATATTGTGAACTGGACGTCATAAACTCATTTTCTTTGTCGAGAGAAAGTTGTTGTATACCAGAACAAATATAGTAGCAGTGTATGCCTATGAAGTTTTGCATAACATGGCTGCCAATTTTGTTTTGTAAACAAACCGATCGTTGCCATCCTCAAAAGAGAAATTAGCCTCTTTTCTGTGCCACGTACATTAGTGTTTTATATGTCATAGCTAGATATTACTTTCAGCCACTTATTAAATTCTTTCTATTGATCTGTTTTTGCTAACCCAGACCCTCCAATAGTCTGGCATTTTCAGGAGTTCAAGTGGAGGGCGTGAAAGAGAAAATAATTTACTGCATGGTGATGTCAATGACCTTGGTGTGACATAAACAATAACATTTTCAATTATATTTTGTTATATTTATCAGAAATAGTATAATATTCTATAACTTTGTATATTTTGCAATATTTTGGGAATAAATTTAGGTTTGTTAATAAAATGCATCTTTTTAATATACTTCCAGTAATCTGTTGCTTTCGTTAATCTGCAGTCCTCTGATCTGATACCTGATGGCTTACTGTAATATGAAAAAAATACTATTTAATGTTTAAATTATAACCCTGGAGAAATTTCACATTAATAATCTCAAATATATAGACTTTTATTTAGCTTTGTTGTTTGTGAAAAGTGCTTTCAAATGATTTTTTTCCCCTTCAGTTTGAAAATGTAAGAAAGAAGCAGTTGCTTGAGGCAAATAAAGAAGAAGAGAAAACCATTAAGAGAATGGAAAAACTATTGAAATTAAATAAAAAGAAGAAGAAGAAGCTGCCATCATCATTCAAAGATGAAGGACTTGATTGTATCCTTTTAGAAGATATTTTAGTTTGTCAACTAAAACCAGTCTCATGCAACATATGCAGTTCTTAAGATTATTTGATACACAATTTTATCTTTTACTTTTTATATATAAGCCATTAAATGTCTACAGGTAGGAAAACAAATTTCAACCATCTTAATTTTTTTTAGAACTCATAACATCATTTTGATCTCGCCCTGCAGATTTCAACTGATGATTCATTATTTAATCTTTTGTTGGGCATGGCTATAATATGCCTTATATTAGGTGTGGCAATCTATCAGATTACATGCTCTTTTTTTATTTACAATGTCTTAATATTTAATTTTAAAAATCAAATATCTAAAATATTTTTATTTCTGTACATATTTTATTTCCACAATGTCGCAAAAGATACCCCAGATTTCTTTCAAATCACTCTCATAAAAAAAATTGTAAATTTAAACAAGATTTACCAATTAAAAATTGTGAGAAATTAAGGTTTTCTTGGTTTCCTTTGATTTTTCTGCTATTTGTTAAGTCGATGCTTAATCATATGCAAATGGAGTTATTTGAGATCCACCACACTTCAATTTGAAGGTAAAAATCTGCATATAAAATTATTTCTTTTTTAGAAATATTTATCAATGTAAGCATTTATTTATTCTTATGAAAATAATTTTGTAATTTTTCAGAGTTATTGAAATTTACCATTAGTGAGTTTTCAAAGTCATTGTAATCTAGCTTTCCTCTTGAAGTAGATAACAGAGAAAAAAAATACGAAATGCTTCAGAGGGAGGCAATAAATTTTACTTTTTAATCATCTTTTTTTTTAAATATTGTTCTTAAAAAACAATTAAGCCAGTCCACATAACCCTTATTCATTTGACTTTGATTAATATTCAAGTTTTTGGGATTTTTTATGTACTTGTAAATTTTGTTTTTCAAAAAGAATAAAGAATATTATAATTTTGTTAAAGACAGTTTTTAAAAACGAACTGTTATTAATGTACTAAAAAGTGTTTTTTTTTTTTTTTCATTTTGATTATTTTCTTATTTTCAGTCTTTAATTTAAATTTTTGTTAACAAATATTATGGAATCCTGAAATATTTTTTCTCAAATTCACTACCAGGTGGCACCACTCATAGGGAATCAAAATTTGATTAAATTAGTCGATTAACTGATAATAAAATTCTGAAAATATTAAAATAGCCTATTATCATTGATGGATCACAAGTGTACTAGATTTTAAGTCTCTATCGTATCAGGAAGTGAGTGAAAAATCAATTATAAAATTCCATCTATACAAACATGAAACAAATCAAGTTATTAAAAGTATGAGAGACGTTCCGAAAGTAAGTTTTGTCATATTTATTCGCAGAGAAAACAAAACACGACCTTTCCCGAATTCACGACAGAAGGAGTGACATCAGAGGAGAAATGACACATGAGCTGAGTGACGAAGAAGACAGAGAAGCAGCAGACCGCGGCGTCTAACTTCAGTCTATTTATTATTAGTTTCCGTATATTTATTTTCTTTCTTAAAGGTTCTAAATTGCTTTAGTTTAAGGGAGTTAGTAAGTGTAGATCAGTATGGCAGAAAGACGTGTGCTCAAAACGTGGCCGCAGATGGAAGTGCATCATGTCCATTCAACCGGTTCAGTTGCTGTAATGGCATCGGGCGGCGTTCTGTCATGCACTATTAATGGGCTTGTGGAACTAGTATTTTAGATATCCACTGACTCCTACAGAGCCTTTATGGAGATGACGTCATGTCCCGTCCACAAACAAAATCCCTTGACTCAAGAGCCCTGCTTTCTTCGACATGCTCTCTTCACTAACACCGTTTCCTATACTCTGTTGATGTTTGTTGCATTCGTGGATGTGGAGGGATGCCCAGATCTGTCTTCATCTTCCACACTCTGCCTTTCTTCACTAAACATTGAACACGAGCGCCCAACCATATGACAGCGGTCTGCTGCTTCTCTGCCTTCTTCAGCACTCAACGCATGCGTCGTTGCTCCTCTGATGTAGCTCCCTCTGTTGTGATTTCGGGAAAGGTCTTGTTTTGTTATGACAATGTGTTTTCTCACTTTGTATTACATTTTCTCTGTGAATAAATATGACAAAACTTACTTTCAAAACGCCCCTCATATGTAAAAAACTTTGATTCCATCTCAAGAAGCTTTAAAATTATTAGCAAATGTATATGATAGTATAATTCTTGTTTTTAATCCTTTACCCATGGTTAGATATTCTTGATGTGATTGAATCAAAAGAAGGTGGGAGTGCTATTTTATCTGATGATGAAATTGGTTTAGAAGAAGATTTAGCTGCTGTGAAAGAAACGGTCAATCCAAAATCAGAATTAGATCTAACTAAACGTCCTGTTCCAAAACAAAGGACTCTCACTGAGCTTCTGAGAGAAAAAGAAGGAATAAAGGGAGAAAGTTGTAGTGAAGGAGATGAAGATGGTGCTGACATCGATTTTGATGATGATTCCCGCTCTGAACTTGAAGAAAATTTAGATGCTGAAGAAGATTTTGTGGGAAATGAGTCTGATGAAGAGGATGGAGAAGAAGAGATAGAAATGCTGTCTGATGATGATGATGAAGAAGAAGAAACAGAAATGCCATCTAATAAAAAGGAGAAAAGGCCAAAAATATGGGAGGATATTTATGGACGTTTGAGAGATGAGTTTGGAAATGTTGTAAAAAATTCAGAAGATAATCACTCGAAATACATACCCCCTAAGTTGCGGAAAGAAAATAAAAATTCTGATGAACTTGAGAATGAAGATTGTTTGAGAATAAAAAAACAATTGAAGGGATTACTGAATAGGTAAGAACATAAATATTTTGATTTCTAATGTATTCAAAACTCTTGTTTCAAAAAATTCCATAATAAGTAAATATTGCACATTTGTAAATGCAAACTTCTAAAAGAAATATTGTATTGTAATTGTTAAAGAAATATAGTTTTATTTTTCTAAAAAGATGCTGTTCTTTAAAGAAAAAAATGTATACTATTACATCTCTTATTCTGTTTGTATTTAAATTCTTTAACTGTTCATTAACAGGTAATGTATGAAGATGTCTGTATCAAACTAAAAAAAAGCCAATGAATAAAAGACTGCAAAAACTTGGAAAATAAAGGAAAACAGCCTAAATTAATAATCTTATATAAATGTTACATTGAAAAATGGTATTTCATTTATTCTACTCGCTATAGTTTTTATAGTATATTGTTATGAAATAATTCTCATGATATATTTAAATGAAGTTTGTAAATTTAAAATTTGCGTAGTTCTGTGTTCAGAGTAAGGTAGTATCTGAAATATGATTGAAAGTTTATCTTCTGGCAACTTTTAAATATTTATTGCCTTTATAATAAATAATAATAATTCCCACCTTAATCCTATAATGATGGTTTGGGCAGTTTTGGACTATCAGTTTCTTATCATTTAATGGCAAGGAAGGCTGTTTTGTTGTTAAAGGGTTAAATAAATAAAATTGACATAATGCAAGTTAAAGTTTTAGACATTGAAAATAATTTTTAATAGCATACTAAATTTTATTGATGGGATGAAAAATTATTTTTAAATGTCATTTTTACTCTTTAACTTAATTTTAATTATCATTGGAATTATATTATTACAGATTGAGTGAATCAAATCTTCAAAACATATGTCATCAGATAGAAGCTATGTACATGAAAAAAAGTCGAAATGGTAAGTGCATTTTATTATATGTTTATTTCTATGTAAAATTATTCGGTACTTATGTATTAATGCCACTGCAGCTACAGATTTGGCAGTTTTGAAGTGCCGCCAATGTACACGTAAAATTTTTGCCAGATTTGGCGGTTTTGAAGTGCCACCAATGTACATCTAAAATTTTTGCCAGGTTTGGCAGTTTTCACAGATTTGGTGGTTTTTAAGTATTTGGCGGTTTTCACAGATTTGGAGGTTTTGAAGTGCCGCCAATGTACACCTAAAATTTTTGCCAGATTTGGCGGTTTGCACAGATTTGGTGATTTTTAAGTGCCGCCAAGGTTGCTGTGTGCAAACAACAAGATTGCTCTTTATTGCCGTAACTTGAACTGCTGTGGCGTTAATACGTAAGTACCAATTATTCATAACTATTTATTCATTTACTATTTAAAAATGATTTTTGTCTTGATTATGCTTATTATTTATAAGTTTTGTTATCATTCCTTAGTTATGAAACTGGCTGTCATATTGTCTGGCTTGAGATGTATTTAGAAAATTTAATCAAACCATGCTAATAATCATACAGCAATCTTTTACTTGTAGCATACCTTTTGCAGGAAGTAATTGCTCATATTCTTTAAATTCTGTGTGTGAATAAGTTACTATCTTAACTTGTTCAGTTATGAAGTTTTCAAATAATACATGGTGAATGAAAAACAAAAGAAATTTGTTCACAGTCATAAAAGATAATTATCTAAATGCCACAATCTCTTTTGCCAAATGTATTCACTACACCATGAAAAAAAAATTAAATGGAGTGCAATATTGGAATTTGAAATGAATAATTAGAAACATTGTGCATAAACATGGGATGACTTAAAATGTCCAGTTATTTGAAAAGGGACTGTTTGAAGCTGGCTGTGTCTGTAGTGTGTGGAGGTACTTATCACCTCTTTTTCCTTCTAGTGTTATCCATTTTCAAAATTATTCACTCTTACTTTGATTATATGAATGGAAGGAAAAATTATTTTCCCACAAAACATTGTTTCCAAAGCTGCAAAAATCGCCCTACTTTTACCTTTTACTTCAGTTTTATGTCATTATTTTATATGCAAATTTTTTGAAGAAACTGTTTTATTTAATGACATTATATAGTCTTTATAAATTGCATATATAAAAGGATATTTATTTGCAACGTTCGAAATTTGCTCAAAATGCACTTTACATGCTCATGTTATTTTTTATGAAAAGCATGTAAAGCAAGTGTGCATTGTGTAACGGTCCTTAATTCATATCTTGATTAAATACTGTTATCAGAGTAAATTGTAATGCCTTGTCTTCTGGATGGAATCATATTATTTTCTTCTTCCTCATATAATGTTCTGTTTCCTAGACAGTCAAAATCACCCTTTTGCTGCCATAGTTTATACTGCAGTTAGATATCATGTTTCACTATTTTATTATCAAATTTTTTTAAAGGACAGATTCTGTTTGTGACATTATAGATTATGTTAATGATATTTTAAGTCAGCAATATTGTCATTGTTCAAAATATCTGAAGTCAACACAATTTTAAAATAATCTGTCATGCATTTTTTTGCTGGATGTTGTGTATTCAGTTTAATAAAAATAATATTCTAGAATCAACATAGTAAGGAATTATTGTTCAAAATTATTTAACTATCTTCACTGCATTGAATGTTTTCCAAGCCATTACAAGCTTACATTCCTCACGAGGAATGAGACTTTGCTGCTTAAAAATAAATGATAATTTATTTATATATATATGTTTTCATAAATTTTAGATATGAATGAGACCCTCTTTTCTTTGATGTCTGAACTCTTATTCACACCATCCCTGTCTCCTCCACGACTTATAATGGAACAAGCCATTTTGGTTGCTTTGCTGCATGCTAATGTGGGACCAGAAATTGGTAAGTTATTCTGTTTGATTTTAAAATTAAAATGAACTAAGTCAAAGTCCTTTATTATATTTAGTATAATGTAAATACAGTAAAGCTAATAAATAAACTTTAAAATTAATCATAAAAGTGAAAAAATCATACCTTTATGGTATATCTTGAGTACTAATTATACATATCGTATATGATTTATGTGCATTCAGGTAAGCGTTTAATTAAGAAAATCTAAAACCGTCATCTTACGTTCCGATTGTTTGTGAGTAGTAAGCATATCATTATGAATCAAATTAAGTTAATTCAATGTTTTGTCACTATTCTTTTAACAAAAGAAATAAGTTCGAAGTTTTTTAATGGAGTCCACTGCATCTTTAAAGAATGGTGGAATAACTTCTTCATCATTGCTTAAATTAACACCAGACTATTTGTCTTCTATTATTTTATAAATTGTGATTAATTTTGGAGTCATAACATCTTTATCAGAGTTCACATATGAGAAAGGAGGAAATTTCACATTTTAGAACAGGGGGAAAAACGATGTATAACAAAGGCCCTGCGCTGTATAAACGAAGTACTTTATCATTACAATGAATACAAGCGAATCGGGACTGTGATGAAACGGCGTATGAATGAGAAACATATAAACAGTGCTTTACTGTATGTACTGATTCCTGATCTTATGTCTCTGATAGGGTTAACAGAGAGTCTTCTATTATATTTCAGATTTTGTAAATATCTTTTTTAACATGGATTTGTTTAGAGGGATAGAATCTCATACTATAAATATATATTGGATACATGGATTAAAATTGATGCACGGATATTTTGGTTATGAAAATGGTATGTAATAGGCATGATCCTACAGATGCACATGATATTTGTATAAGACTTCATGATTTCTTTATGAAGAAATTATTATAAGGTTCATTTTTTTATATTTAAGTTTTGTTAATAATGTATAATGTTTCTTATGGAAACTTTTTGAACATATTTTTTTAAATTAGAAGTATGCTTTGTGATTGTGAATCCACCAAAATATCAACTGATTTTTTTTCCCTAGGTGCATATTTTCTGCAGCATATTGTGGAAAAATTAGGAGAGCTTTTTAAGAAATCGGAGAATTATGGTGAAGAGAAAGAATGCAATAATGTGCTCATATTTTTGTCTCATTTGTATAATTTCAAGGTATGTCTTAGATATGTATTTAATTACTTTGATTTGCATTTTAAAAAATACAATAATTTTCTCAGTTAAAAATACATTATTGATTAACTTGAATGAAACATTAAAGTCTTTATTCTGGTAAATCTATATTTTAATAGCCAAGTTTCTTAAAATAATAAATGCCTTATATGACATTCATAATGCTGTTTATTTGCAGGTAACCCATTCTACACTGATGTTTGATGTCTTCCATATCCTGATTGAATCATTCAGCAGTAAAGATATCGAGCTTATACAACTGTTGTTGAAACGTAAGTATTTTAGAATTCACCATCTTGCTTTTGTTTTTTCAATTTAAATGAAAAGGCAATTTAAAATCATGAATTGCCTTTTGGATGCAATAATTTTCATTGTAATGATGTGTATGGCAAATTGCAGATGAAAACAAAATTAATGAAATATATATCAAAGGATCAATAATTTGTTATAACTTTTATCTGTAACTTTGACAGCCTTGCGATTTGAGACTCGATTGCACCAAATATAAGCTGTGTTCAGGGCTCTGGTTCACAATAAACCTAGTGAGGATCAAAACTCCTCCCACTGTTGTGACATGGAAGTTTGGAGAGGGCAGCATCTGATGACATTTCAAATTTCCTAGATTTGTTGTAAAATTGCTCTCATGGAGCTTCAGAATGGGGAGTTAATTAACTAAATTAAACCATTACTGAGAGCACTTATAAAATCTACATATGAACAAACTCTTATTATGGTTACTGTGGAAATTCGAGAGATAAAAAAAAAAAAAATAGATACTCATTTAGATTGATTATTTTGATTTCCACCTCTTGACAGGCATGCAAAACAGGATATTTTCATTTTATGTCACAGCAGTGGTGGCGAACCTATTACCCGCCATCAGACACTGACCTACAAAGGCTTTTTAAATGTCTCGCCTGCTGATTTTTATGAATCTATTTTTTAAATCTTAAAACTATTAAAGTATAAATAACTAATGTCAAATTTATAAAAAAAATATTTCCAAGTGGAAATTGGCTAACTGATTTCTATCATATCACTGCACTTTTGTATGACTTGTGACAGTTGGTCATAAACTTGGTCGCATATATTCGTTGCATCGTAGAATGGGGATATACCAGCTTGCAGTGTTGAACTAATTGGCAGCCTTGGCATACGCATCTAGAAATGTTTAATAATTCAACTTTATTATTATTTTATTATTATTAAATTTTGAGCTACAAAAGGAAACATAAATTCTTTTGGGTGATTTTAAAGGTGAGGGAAAAAATCAACTGTCAAGTTTTTCCATTAACAAATTTTTGGTGTTTCTAAACTACTGGTACCTTTTTTCCCACACCTTTACCCCCCTTCCAAGTGATGCCACTGACTTAGTGACCCACGGACTAATATTAAGAAGATACTGGAACAAAATTTGACCCACTTCTCAAAAAGGTTCACCATCACTGCGCTAGAGCTTCTTAAACTTTTTTCCAGGGTTCGTACGCGTCCTTACAAGTCCTTAAAAGTCCTTACTTTTACATCTAGTCCTTAAAAGTCCTTACAAATCCTTATTTTTATGCCCCATTTTTAAAAAGTCCTTGAAAGTCCTTACTTTTTACTCTGCCATTATTAAAAAATTTAAAATTTCACCGATTATCGTTTTTCTAATTCCTCCTTCTCGGCGGCTCTAATGTCGGTCGACGTGGCTCTCGCGGAATGGGGTGGGGGGACGACACTGCTCGCGTTCTAAGAATCCATACCCATCGCATACACTTTAGGAAATAAGGGAGGAGTTACAGATGTCCTTTATTGGTCCATGGTTCCATAGGAATGATTGTCAAAAGTGCTGTTACCATTTTTAGAACAGTATCAAAGTGATAAACCTTTACTTCCATTTTTTGCCAGTGATGTTTTTAAAAGTTGTTAATGATTGCATTCAAAATTTTGAAACCAGAGAATGAAAGAATTGAGAAACCTGAGACTTTATGCAAATTCAACTTCAGTGACCCAAACTTGAAGAATGATAAAAGTTAAGTATATTTAGGATTTCTGCAGAGCAACTAATAAAAGAAAAGATAAAAAAATAAGGAATTAGCAGACAAGGATGTTTTCACACTCAGACAGGATAGTCGGAAAAACATCATAACAATGATAAAACATTTCACTCAGAAATGTCTTGTGAATTACGCACTAGTAATACCTGCGATATACATTGATCCACGAGTAATGGCTGGATATCCCGAAAAAGCACAGGAAAAAATGAAAAAGGTATTGATTGTATTGTCGAAAAATAAACGTATTTTGAGAAAATATTGCGACGAAATTTTGTTACTCTATACAGATTTTCTGTTAAATATTGTAAAGCCAAATTCATTTGAATTTACTTCTTTCAATCCAAAGAGTGATTCCCTTGATAATTTTTTACAAACTTATTTTAGAAATAATCATTATGAAAAAGTTTGGAAGGTTATTAAAATGGTATTAATACTGTCACATGGACAATGAAGTTTTTTGGTGAACAAGGCCCTGGAAATAGAGCGTGTAAATCATGAATTTATTAAGCTGTCTGGGGCTATTTATGACTTAAAAATTACTAAAGAAATGAGGACAGCTGCCACCTCAGCTAGAGCAAAATACTTGCAGTATTTAGAAAGTGAAAGATCCAAAGAAAAGACTGAAACAAAACAACTGAAACGAAAAGCTCTAGAGGAGGTAATAGATTTTTTAAAACAAAAGAAAATGTTTCTCGTAAAGGACATGCACCAGACAAATGAGAAAGCCAATGATTTAGCTAATGAGGCTGAAAAGTCAAATGACATAAATTTATTTATTCAATCGCATGAATTAAGAAAAACAATTTCTGAAAAAGAAATTAAAATAAATACCTTGGATGTAAAATTGAATGAAAAAAGTTTGGAATTAAAAGATATTTAATTTGATTACCAGTTTCATGGGTTTTTTTTTTCACCAATTTATTAACTCATATTTTTAGGAGTTTTGTTGTGTTAAATTTGTAATATATCTTCTATGTTTTATATTATAATTTATCATCTAATAGGTTGAATTTGCAAAAATGAGACATTTTATTTAAAAATGCGTGCGACAATTCGTTAAGTTTATTCAATTTAGAGGTCCTTATTTTTTGGTTTTTTTAGTCCTTAAAAGTCCTTGATAGTCCTTGATTTTCTTTTAAGGAAATGTGTACGAACCCTGTTTTCTCATGCGACCTCTTTTTGAGGTAGAAGATTTTGTCACACTCCCAAAATTGGGAAGAAAGTTTGGAAATTATATCTTAAATAGTAATTAAATAAAGTAGTAAATTCAGTTTTAAATTATTGCTGAACAAGCTCTAGTTTAGGTCAAATTGGTTTTCTTATTTTTGCTTATTATTATTGAAGAATTTAAAAGAATGAAGTGCTGTGTAGTTTTCCAATTTGTAGTCCTGAGCCACAGTTTTAAGCAACTCTTTTTGTATCAGAGGCACTTTTCATTCTCGTAAATTCCATTTTTCCTTTATTGATATAATGCAACAGGAATTTCAAAATACCACTTTAACTTCAAAGTTCAAATATTAACCAAGATGTTAAGTGCTGTATCGCTATGTCTACCATATTCTTGAACAGAGCAAATTATGTTTTCTTTATTCTTTCTGACATTGTGATTGAGAATCATTATTATAATTTTCTTTTATATGCATTTCTTAATTAAACTATTTATGCCTCTTTGCAAATATTGACACTCAAGATTTAAAAAATGAAAAAACTTTTGTGCTAATATATGTAGGAGGATTATTGGCTTGAGGGTAAGTCTAGAGTTATATGTCTAAACGAACTGACATAATTTTCAATGTAAAGACATTTATTAAAATTCTACTTACTATGGATATATACAGCATATTTACAGATATTATTAGAGAGTAAAAATGGAATAATTTAAAGGATTAGCAGTTGCACTCGAGACCACACCCTGACTTTTCACAGCTTTTCCTCTTGCATCACCCTTTCAGCGATGGAGGGATGACCCCCTAGCATTGTTTGTGCACACTTCCCAAAATTTGGATATTGCACAATGGGCAGAAACTGCTCTCTTCTTACTTGCCGTCAGCTCATGCTGCCAGCTGGGTGTTTTAATTCAAAGTAATCTTACACGGGAAAGTAATACAGACGGTACAAGTCTCTTCTACCTATAAATGGTATATTCCATGATGTAATCAGACTGGGATAGATTGTTATCCATACAAATTCATTAGTTGTGATGTAACAATGAAAATGATGAATTCTTTGTATTTTTATTTGGCAGGAATTTCAAATAGTGGAAGCAATTGAGGGCAGATCCCCCCACCACTACCTTTTGCAGGAAAAATTAAATTTTTATTTCCATTTTAGAAGCCTAAGACTAGGAATTAAAAAATATATATATATATATGAATGAAATTATTACTGATCATTTATGAATTCTCAAAATACTTAGATTTAAATTAAATTGTTCCTATAGGGAAAGTTACATATTAATCAAAATCTCATAAAAACTATTATTGCTGCAGTTAAGTTAGCAAACTATCAACTTTTACTTCTCTGTCCCATTTCTCTCAGACTGCATCCAAAAGTTACCATTTTGTAGCTTAATTTTTAAATTTTTTTTCTACCCCAATTCTCCCCAGTACTTTTAGTTATTTATAGATTTTTTGCCCTCCACCACCACTACTTATAACTCCCGATTGCTGCCACTTTCAAACATTGCTTTAAATATAATTTCCGAGTTTGTTGGAAACTGTACTTAGTTTGTTTTTTTCCATGCTGATTGACTCCTCCCATCCCCCCACCTAAAATTTCATTTTTATCTTTTAATGATTCTTTGATTTTAAATTATGATTGCCTACTTTAATGCCTATGATTGATCAAAACTTATGAATGCTATACTTTATGGCAGTATTAGGAAGAAAAGTTAAATTAAACCATCTATTTTGTTATATATTTTTGCTCATTGTCACTTTAATTTCGTCAAAAATCATGTCTATAGTTTTGTCCTTTTATTTACTGCTTAATTTATCTCTGATAAAAATTCCCAGCATTCCTGGCTCTGTGTATAAATTATTGTTATTAGAATCAATATGTTTTTTCAGATATTGGCTTTGTCCTGAGGAAGGATGATGCTTTGAAATTGAAAGAATTAGTATTTTCCATTCAAGCAAAAGCTGCTTCTTTCAACAAAGATCAAAATGAGTAAGTCAATAAGGATTTCTGCTGAAAAGAGTTTTAGTAATTTATATTAGGGATGTAACGAATAGTGATTTGGCCAAATGCTCTCTTTTCAAAAACATTTCTTTTGACTGTAAGTAAAGTTTTTCTCAAATTCTAAATAAAAAAATTAACGATTAATAAAATTGATTTATTATTATTTATATATTTTAAAAAAAGGATTAATGCCTTGATGTATTTTTATAACATTTAATATATCTTAATTCCAATAATAAGATATTTGGGATTGCTTTACCGAAATAAAAGAGCATTGCAGAACATGACAATGACAAACTCTGAATAAAATTCAGTATATAAATTAGAATTTCTAATGGCTTTGCAAATTTAGCAACGAAATATATTTCATCTCCTTCAAGTACAGTATATAGGGAGTGTTTATTTTCTGAAGCAGGTAATATAAAGCCAAATGCAAGAATTCTTCCTGGAAAATGCTGAAAAATTATTGCTCTTGCATCATAATTTCAGATTTTAAAATGATAAATGATGTGTAATATTAAATATACTTATGCAACTTAACTTACTTATGCACTATGCAACTTCTGCAATATTCTTTGTTAAATGTATTTAAAAGCACATTAAAAAAATTATTATACTGAATTTATTTGGCCAAATATTTTTTCAGTGTTTGACCTGACCAGATATTCAACGAAGGGCCGGATATTCGTTACATTCCTAATGTAAAATAAATGGAGGAATTGACATCAGACATTTGTGTTTTCTGTAATTCTTTTGTTTAGGCATCTTTTTATCTTTGAAATTTTAATGTATGTTAAAAAGAAATTTTCATACTGTACAGACATTGCCTTTTAGACATATTTTAAAAATTTAGTTTTCATACAATTAAAAATGGCAAATTGGGTAATAATTTTAAGCACATTAATTGTGGAAATAAATTATTGTGGAGTTAACTTCCTGAAGCCCTTCCAGTATTTCCAAAAGACGATGATAAGAAGGCGACTAGCAACCGGAAATGGGAGCATGAATATTTATATTTGCAAAAGACAATGACCAAGAGTCAGCTGAAAAATGCAAGAAGGTTGAACTAATCAGCTGATTACAGTGTGGACTGTAATTTCTACCAACACCTAAATAAAAGATCTACATATAGATTTAGAACATCTTTAACCCATTTAATAATTACTAATATCAAGAATATTTCTGTGTGTTTTAAATCCTCACTTCCAACATTATTTATGCAAGGAGAAGAGCTAAGTTTACTTTTGTGTGCTGCTGTAAAATATAGCCATAGCCAAGGTTTTTCACTAATTTTATCATATTTATTTTCACTTTTTTACCATATTTAATTTCACTCTTTTTGCTACATCATTCACCTAAAAATTGTGTCATGCCAATTTCTAAAGCAACTGCCACAAGTTATGCATAATGGCTGTTTCTGTTCTCATGATAGGTAGAACATACTTAGAAATTAACTCATTTTTAATTTATTAAGCCATAATTTATAATTAACTTATTGGAGTAAAATTACTTAGGGTTGTTTCCCCATTTCTAATCTTATGTTTTTATTTCAGTTCACGTGTAAAATTTATGTTGGAAACTTTAACAGCTATACGAAATAATAATATGTACAAAATACCAGATTATGATCCTTCCATTATTGAACACAGTAAAAAGTTTCTAAGAGGTCTCATTCGAAAAGGTATGTTTTATTTAAATATGGGGGGAAAAAATCTTTTTCCCTTGAATTGAATATGAAACTGTATTTTACTTTGGACAAATTTTGATAAATTTTATTAAATATTTGTCAAAATGTGTGATCTCTATTTTGTATAAATAAATCTTACATAACTGCTTTAAATTATATTTAATAGATAATTTATCCATTATTCATTTTTATGATAGGTTGCTCAATCCAAGAGCTTGCTATATCATATGAGGATCTTCTAAAAGCAGAGGAAAAAGGGAAATGGTGGATTGTTGGATCAGCATGGGCAGAATCTGATGACAACGACTCAAAAAGTAAACTTACTGCTTCTTTGATGATTGTTTCATATTTTTTCTATTAGTTATTTATTAATTTTTATAAAATATTGTATGTAACCTTTTGTTTGTATATGTTATGGTCAATGTGATTAACTGGTTAGTATGAATAATTACCTGTTAATGTGATGAATTTATTTATCACATCGAGCGGTTAGCATGAATAATTACCGGCAAAAGTGATGAATTGATTTATCACATTGACTGTTAATTATTCATACTAACCAATTAACCTCATTAACTGTAACATATATATTCTTAATCTGTGATTAAATATTTTATGTATTTTTTTTTTCTCTTCTCTGTTATACCTCAAAACTCCTGGCTGCTGAGTCAGAATACTTGCATATACATTATTTATTAGTTTTATATTTAGTGACAAGTGTATTAGCTTTCCAAGAATATTTTCAATATCAGAAGAAAGAACTGGCAAAATGAACTCTTATGAAAAAACAAAGTAGTATTTTGCCATTCTTGTTAGAATGTTCCTATAGTTTTTTTTAAGCTATAATAAAAAGTATTATTGTTTTAAGGGTATAAAAAATACTATTGTGAATTGTTGATGATGTTGTTCAATGTGTTAAAAGAAAGCTAGAATTTGAAGAACTTTCATGTATAAATTTTGTAATGCATATTTGCATAAGGGCTATACAAAGTATTAATAATAGTATTTCAGATATTTATAAAAGTTGATTCTCTTGAAAGTTTAATTATTGCTTCATTTTTAAGTAATAAGCATTATACACTTTCTTTGTGCAAAAAATAAGCAGTACTTACATTATTATTTAAAAGTTTCAGAGTGCACATTTTTATTCAGTAATCAAAACTGAGTCCCTTTTAGCCAACATTCTTCAGTAAAGGCAATCTATTTACACTGAAACAGCAACTGGAAGATAGAGTTTTGAAATAATTTCCATTGATGTTATGAATTTTGACTGATAATTTCCATTGGTGGTATAAGTTTAATTATGAGAATATTTAAAAACAATTCTTGTTTTCTTTAGAGTTACAAGCTGTTAAAGGAAACCAACTTAATCTCAAAACAGAAGTGAGTGAAAAAATTCTCGAATTAGCTCGAAAACAGCATATGAACACCGATGTTAGGAAGACTATCTTTTGCATAATTATGACATCAGAGGTAAAACAACAGATGCTCATAAATAAGTTTTTTTTTTGTTAAAACTTTTTCAATTAAAATTTTAGAGAAATATCTGTCATTTGATTTAATTTTTAAACTCTTTTAGGATTACATGGATGCTTTTGAGAAACTGCTTAAACTTAATCTAAAAAATCAGCAAGAAAGAGAAATAATTCATGTAATACTTCATTGTGCATTACAAGAGAAGAACTTCAACCCATTTTATGCTCATTTAGCCAAACAGTTTTGCAACTTTGCCAGAAAACATCAGGTAATTATTATTTGGTCATAATCTACTTTCTGCTACTGTTACCAAAGATCCAGTCATTGCCAAGGTGCAAGATAGCTGCTGATGTAAACAATATATTCGGCTTGATTGTTAGAGTTATATTGGTGACAATCCACTATACTACCTGTACCAATATGACTGTACCGGAAAGTGGATTTTACCTTATTTTTCTTTTTCTATTCCATTCTTAAAATAAGTAGTACAGAAAATATACAATATGGATCCCATCATACCTGTGCTGGCTAGTGGCTATGCCCCTGTCACATTCAGTTATTTTTCTTTTGAATTTCTGTCATTTTCAGTTCATTCTAATGAGGTTAGGAAATCCTGTTATTGAATTATTGAAAGAAGTCTTTTGAGGTTAATTATTAAAAAAATGATTAAAATAAATGGCTAAATATTGCCTTATCATTACTTACACCTGATCCAGTCTGTGGTGGTGCCATCAAGAGTTTCAGCTTCAGGATTGAAGGATGATGAGTTTCAGCTTCAGGATTGGAGGATGATGAGTTTCAGATTAGATTCCACCTAAAATCCACCATGTGTGTGGGCTTAATACAGATAAATATGCCATCGTGGATCTTCACACTGGAATGATTTCACTTGGAGAGTCAGATGCTGGTTCAGGAATGGTTCTCATCTTCTGTCCATAGTTCAAGATTGAGAGAAATCCCATTAATAGCTTTCATATTGTTTCAAAATGGGGTGCTAGTCTTTCAAATTGAAATGAAATTAAATTCATGTAGGTTTCCTGAAGTCAAAAGGTTCATTTATATTGAGTATTAAATTAGTGTTAATGTTATTCCGCCAAAGAAATGAAAATATTAAGAATCACTGAAGTCTTTACATAGATTTTAAAATTGTGCACATACCTGTAATTTTCCTCCTTGTAATTCTGCCGTCTCTGCAATTATTTATTGTATATTCCTCAAATGGAACAGAATTTTGCATTCTGATATATTATTATAGTTCTTTCAGCACTTTTTTTTGCATGTTTTTATAGATATGCTTACAGTTTGCATTATGGGATAAATTCAAAGAGTTCTCCAAGATGAAACCTCGTCAAATGAAGAATCTTTCAGGCTTATTGAGTTTCTTGTTTGCCTCTGGAGCCCTGCCTCTGTCAGTTTTGAAGGTAGCATTTTCCTTTCATGTGTAATGTCATAAAATAATCTTTTGACTATATTTTATCAAAAAATACAGTTTTTGGGTGCTTTCTATGAAAATCCTTGTAATGATATGTTTTATTATAAAAAGCCAGTGGACTTTTTTGATTAAAATAACATGCATATGTTTATAATGAACATTTAATCATAGATATAATTCAGTGAATGAGTTTGAATTCTAGTTGCATGCTGAATTGATAGATATTGCAGGATATATAGATTGATAGATATGGCAGGTTGAAATATACCTGTCAGATAAATGAAAGACCCTATATATTTAGCAGACTACCACAAAAAGAATAATTAGCCTTTTCTCTTCCACACTACAGTGCATTTTGAATAGAAATTGATTGCCAGCAGATGCAATGATTTTTGCAGCAACTATTTCAACTACAGAATTTATCTCGTGCATGCTGATCCCCTGCCCCCTTTCTACTCCGAAACTTATTCTCAGGTTTTTTTTATTATTATTCTCAATTTTTATTTTAAATTATGATCAGAAACTAGGAAAACAAAGCATTCTATATATATTGAGCATTTTTTTATTTTTTTAATACTGGACCCGTGATGAGGTGATTGTTTGGAACACAACCCCTAAGTGAAGTGTATTTTTAAGTAAAGTAGTATACCAGAAGTCTACTTTGCATTTGGAAGAATCATGGCATTATTTTCTGCTAATTTGGTGGTCAAAATTGAGGAAACCTTTTGGGGAAAATGTATTTTTGAGGTTTGATGACTCATAGCATAACTTTTTGCCAAGTAATATCATACACTTATTTACAACTAGCCACCTTTAGCGACCAACTGGTTTGCCCATATCAGAGCTTGTAACTTAAAATGATTCAGTATGCAACATTTTTAGGATGTTTGAAATAGTTTTTGTTTATTTATTGTTAATAATTTGTAAATAAAGCTATTTATCCAACGAAGTTATATCTGCTTTTAATTTTTTTAACATAATAAACTGTCATTTTTGAAGGGGAAAAAAATCTGAAAACTCAAAACAAATGACTATTGAATTAAGTAAAATGTCATGAAAAAATTAATTTTTCGTTTATTTTTTTAGGTAAAACAATTGGTTCCAAAATAAAAAATGAAATAGAGATGCATCCAATATGAAATAGTGAAAAAAGATAATCTTTAGATGCATAAATGGTATAAGAATAAAAAAGGAATTTTGTGAAATAAAAAAGTAATAAACTCTATAATTCGCACCAATATTAGATAGTCTTTAAAACATCATCAACCATATGCAATTGGAAACATTGTAAATTTATGTATAAAAACATTTATAACAGTGAAAAGCTTTTTTAATTTGATGTTTCATTATCTTTTTCACTGTGATTGTGGTATTCCAATTGAGGTTGTTGAAGGATTGATAAAGCATGTATAATTTGAAACAGGAATAAAAGTATGATAAAATTCAGCAAAAAAAGTCGCATAGCATTAAGTTTAATATCAGAGGAAAGGTCACTTTTCACATTTCAAAATGGAATAGAAGTGGTTTACGCATAAAATGAATTTAAAATGTTTGAAAATTGTAAAAAATCAGCATTTATCTTAACGTAATCATTTAAAAAATAGTTTAAAATTAGAGGGAAAAAAATTTTCATAGTAGTGAATTGTGAATCTTTTTGTAAAGCCAACCGCTGTACACCCTGCCTCCTACCCCGGGTACAGGCAAATTGCTTTCACATCATCTCGAAGAAGGGGGCAAGCTATCTCCCCTCCTAGAGGAAACAACGTTCCGTGACCTTGTATGCAAGGGGTGTTTTCCATTCAATGACCTTCACCGATTTCAAAGCAACAGATGAAGCTTTCAAAAAAAAATTTTTAATTCGCTGAAATAATATAGAGTTGAAACTAACAACATTAGAAAGGTGAAAATTCACATTTTAAAATGGTATAAAAATAATTTTCGAGCGTTAATTACTTCGGAAGTTATTCACGAGAAAATGGCCGAAAACGGACAAAATGTACTTAATTTTTAAAATAAAATTTGAATAAAACATTGAAACACATAGCTCCGAGGTGCACATTCCCACCCTCAAAGTATACCTGTACCAAATTTGTTAGCTCTAGGTTCAACGGTCTGTTCTGTAGACCGCAACAGACATACACACAAACATTCATCTTTACTAGTATTAGAGATGGAAAGATAGTTTAAATTTTATCAAATAGTTTCGTTAGAATTTGCATAATTAATGGGTATATAAATACCCAAAAATACATAAATTATATACTGGAGCCTTAACTGAAGTTCTTCATGAGCAATATTATTTTACAGTGAAACATATATGTTTCCATGTCATGTTATCAGTATGTGCAGAATGTTGCTTCACGGTCATATTTCAAGGCTGGAATAGAACTGATCAATTTATTTTTTTCAAACTAATACTTTGAAATTTCATTTCAGGTGATACATTTCTCCGATATGAATAAACCCATGGTGCGATTCTTCAGACAAATACTCTTGGCTATATTACTCAACGATGATGAAGAAGTGTGTGCACGCGCTTTCACTCGCATAGCCAAGGCAGAAAACTTGAAATTATTGCGAGAGAGCTTGAGATTATTCATGCGACACTTTGTGCTACGAGGCCAATCAAAATTAGAACCAGAAGTTGCCTCAAAATTAGAAGCCAGGGTGGAATTATCTGAACAGGCTATGAACTCGTTTAAAAAAAGAATTATTTGAATGTATATAATTTCTAATAAAATATTGTATATATTATTTATCCTATGCCTTTTGTTTACTTTTTAGAATCATATTTTTTGCAATTATTCCCTCCTCCTCACATTCTATTTTCTAGTAATGTAATGTTTTTTACTCAGATACGAGGCCGATCTGTCTTTTAGTAAAGTCAGGATTGAAAGAACCATGAATTCGAGACTTGATTCCACCTTGTATATGAGCCTGGTACAGTTAAATTTGCCATTATGGGTGAAATGCCCTTGTGTTGGTATAGCATGAATGTTTGGAGGGTAGGGTGTTGGCTCCGATGTCATTCTCGTCATTTGGTTTCACCTGAAAATAACCATGGTGTAACTTCAAAATGGTACAGAAAGGTACCAGCTCAGAATTAGTATTACAATATAAAAATGCACAATTAAATTTATAGAATGTTGAAAACCCACATGTAAGTGAAATGAAAATTTTGAGAATATCAGTCAATTTCATTATTTGATTGGGCTTTCTAAAACTAACATCCCATTTTAAAGCTACAATCAGAGTCACCAATACCACATTCATAATTTTGAATCAAGGGCAAATTGCTACAGCACCTGAACCTGTTGCACCATCTCTAGCCTTCTGGATGTGATACACAGTAGATCTCTGACAAAATGATTATTTTTCATAAATTAGAGTGGTGTAGTCACCTCTTCCCCAATGCTGAATACTGTTACCCTTTACCCTGTTTCTATGCTATTTGTTCAGGTCTATACTTTCATTGTCATTTCTTCGAAAAGAATAAAGTGACAGTAGTTAATAATGCTCAATTGCTAAAAATAATGGGTTTTAAGAAAAAAAGCTTTCATTTCTGCAGGCAGCTAATTAAAAGAAACTTAAATTTATTTAACAAATGTGTGGTATTGCTATTTAATATTAAAAATCATAGAAATTTAGTAGATACTTTCTCATTATAGGAAGTAAAAAAAAAAGTATTGCAGTTATCAGAAAATTTGACCTCAAAATCTGGACGAATTTTCATGTTTCAAACTTCTCCAAATCGAAAAAGTCCTTTTTGGAATTGTGTCACGTCTGTCTGTGAAATACAATGAACTAGATGGATGAAACTATGGTATGCAGCCATCACACCAAAATAGTTTATCTGTATCAATTTTGGGGCAAATCTTTTAACAGAAAGCTGTCTATGTATATATCAACACAATAATTCAAAAACTCGTCAAGCTAGATTAATATCAGTCAAAAGACCTTTTCTGGATAGCGTGGCTCTTTCCATTTTTTCAAAAAATGGAACAGATCCAAGGGTTTCAGTGATTGGTCTGAAGCACGCCATAACAGGAAATAGATTAGACAAGACTGATACTGTGATGACACATGAATTAACTATTGAACCAGCTAGGTGTAGTTGTTATATTCACATCCCATTTTGAAGCAACACAAGGTCTATTTTGGGACGGACCTCATAATTTCGAAACTCGGTCAGATGACGAGGACACCACCAGAGCTGGCATCCCCCCTCCAAACTTCCACACCAGCGGGAGGACGTTTGCCCCCTATGTATGATTTAATGTGTAACAGGCCCAATACGTGACGGATCTTCAGTGGAATCGGGTTTCGAATCTAGAACCAACTGGTTCTGAGGTCGACACCTTACCACTAGGCCACCACGACCTCGTTATCTTTATGCAAGAGTATAGGAGAAAGCCAAGAGGAGAATACTCCCGCTGGTTTTTCTCTTGAGTGAGAGGGAAGAAAATGTTGAAAATACAACTGCAGACATTTGACTTTATCTGTTTCGACTATTTTTTATGTATTCTTAAGTTTATTTTTATTTTAGTGATTAATTTCTTAATTACTACATTATAGTAGAATTATTACAAAATAGAATAACTTAATACAGTAGTGGCCAATGAAAATGCACCGCTCACATTTTTTTTAATAAATGTGGCGTAAATTTAAATTGGACAATAATACTGTTAAAAAAGGCAATTTTGATTGGTTTGGAATATAAATGTATGATTGCATCGGGTTTTTTTTTTTTTTTTTTTTGCTATTGGGTTTGCTCATCCTTTAAGTGATCATGTTAGCCTATAGGGCCTGTTAACCTTGAGTCTGTCTATAAAAAAAGGAAGTCTAGAATGGCACATTGTCATTGGCCATGAAACATGTTTTCCATTATAGACTAAAGGAAATTTTCCCCTTTCCTTATTACCGTGGGAAATTCAAATTTTTTTCCTTAAACCTAAACAGAGAATTCTTTCATATTGAAAAATTTTCATTTCCAGTAAACATTTTCATGTAAATTTTGCCTCGTGACTGTCTTCTGATGAGTATTATGTGTTCATATTTGACAATACTGGCTCTTTAATAATTCACAATAGCCAAAATACAGCAGTGTGTGAACATCACATTCTGTAATAATTCAAAATTTGGCTATAAGAAATTAGATACATTTTCAAAACAGCATAAATCTTTATTTTAGATTCAAACACAAAACTTTAAAAATAAAAGCACTATTTTGCTATAAAATTTCAATAATGTAATTCTAACATCAAACAGAACTTGTTGTCACAAATTGTACAAAAGTATTCTTTTTCCAAACGAAGAGGGGCTACAGAAGAAAAAAATAACCATATCCCATATGGCATATTTGCAGAAAACACTTCAAAAAATTATACGACTATCATTAATATATAGATATTTATTATGTACACATTTGATACTTAATTAAATAAAACAGTATGGAAATTAATACAAACTTCTTTGATTTCAATGCACATTTCGATCACCATCTCAAAAAACATAATTTAATTTAATTTACACATTTGTACAACATTATATATATATACACAATTTCAACGGTTTTTCATATAATAAAGAGGCACTGCAGTGGCTAAAATTATCTTTTCTTTTTTGAAAATGACTTTATGAGAATCTTTTCACTTTAAAATTCCAACATGAATAGCAGATATGTATTTTGAGAATTCCGATTCACAATCTGCTGGATACATTATTTTAAAAACTGAAAACTCTCATTAAGTAGGTTTCGTCCCCACACAAGAAAAATAAAGCTTTAATATATATAATATATATATATATACTCTCTATAGTTTACACCATTTTTTTCATCTCAAATATTTTCTGTAAAGTGTCTTTGGTGGTTGATATTGAGCTTAACATGTGGCACTTAAACAGGCACTAACAGATTACTCTGCTGGGTAGAAAATCCCCCTTTATTTTTAGCTTTTAATTCTCAGTACTGGCACAAAAAAGCTCTATCACCGAAGTGGATGATAAAACTCTCTCTCTACATAATATTATATACAAATCACTTGAGTTCTGTAAGCAACCAATGACTATCAGTTGATCATAGGCAAGAGACATCACAATGAAATTATTCGAGAAGGTCTAAGTATTTGCAGTAGAAGCTGTTCCAAACACCTTCAAGTGCCAACCAGCTTGGGATACTGGAGCCTGGAAAGTAGGAAAAACTCATTAGGTAATTCAGATTGTATTGAAAATAGAGTTTACTATTCCATACTATAATTCCCATTATATATCAGTGTTCAAGACTGCATCACTGATTGTAAAAATTTTATATTTTATTAAGCATACTTTGTTTCCACAAGGTACTTTGAGAAAGTTATTGATTTTAATATTAATATCCTGTTTCCAATCTGTACAAGGGATATTTAGAGGCTCAGTGAGATGGCACTGGAGCTGATGGCAACATTCCAACTTCCACACCACACCAATGTGCGAGGATGTTTACCCATGGCAGATATAATATGCACCAGACCCAAATATATGGTGGTTATTCAGAAGATTTAGAATTTAAACATGCAATTCTAACTGCAATTTGGCACTAGGCCATCATGATGTGCAGAATGAATGAAATTACGAAAATATCACCCAAGTAAGAACACAACTCTCAAATTTTTATGTCAGAAAAATGCGAGAATGTTTGATCCAAAACATAAGATCCAGTAAGTACCAGGGTCACATACATGAAATCTTCAGGTGTGGAGTTTTTGACCCTTTGATCCAGAAGCTGGAACTGCTACCAGATTACTGCAATCTCAGTAAATAGTCTGGGAGTCCCTTTGTAACTTCAGAAACCTCAACATAATTATAACATCTATGCAGTATATTGAAAAAGAACACTGAAGAAGCCGAGCCAAGAATCACAAAACAAATTTTATTCTTAAAAAATTGCTCTTAAGTAAAAAAAAAGATTTTTCAAATTCAAAGTAAACTTGGCTAATATATATTTTTTTACACATTTTAAATATATTTTCTAAAAATTTCAAGCCATAAAATTAGATGTGGAAAAAATAAATACCATGGATAATTTCAAAAGAATGCTTCTATCTTAATATTACTCTTTTTTTTCAGAGATCACTCACTTTCTGGCACTGACATTTTGAATCTCGAATAAACTAAATTAAAAACATAATTATCAATAATACAAAAAACACCTTCAGAAATGGTTAAAACCATCTTTATTTCAATTTATCAATGAAAATCCTATTTTTATTTATCAAAAGAATAATTTATAACATGCAACAACACACTGAAAAATCTCAAAGCTTAAGTAATTTGATAAATCACACTCGCATATTTTATAAATGAAATAATTCTTAAAAGCTGAAGAATATGCAAATAAAAACTTAAATAAAAAAAGGCGAAGCAAATTTTGTAAATTAAAATATAACAACTAGCAAGCTAGTTCAACACAATCGGTATCGTAGCACAAAAGAAGCCATGCTCTACGAGTACTGGATGCTACCATGCAATTCAACAATTTTGTTATACTTGCATAATTTTCCCAACAATTTGAAAGAAACAATGATATATCATTGCTTCTTTGATGAACCGCTCGATTCTCCAGATGTCTTCTTCTTAGGAGACTTTTTAAGTAATGACAGACAAGACTTTTCACAAAGCTAATTTACAAAAAGAATTAATCAGGACACAAGTATTGTTAATTGTTTCAATACATTAAGATGGTCATTAGTTATATACACTGGAAGCTGTCAGTTTTTTCCAAACAAGAATGTCAACCTGTTTGTATTATTACAAACCCCTCTGGATTCTCTAGTTTTTCCTTCCTGTTGAGATAAGTTGAATTGAATATTTTTATTATCTAGCAATAACAGTACCCCAAACCACTTAAAACTGCATCTTTCAAGACAAAATTTTGGTAAAAAATTATGTACCGTTTATGTTAGGAAGTTACTCTTTATTCAGAATATGTATGTTATGCCAGTTTATAAGTATACCAAGAAAACTTAAAAAGAAGCCAAGTTTATTAAGCTTTTAAATTTACTAATTTTTACCACATTTTAATTCACTATTTTAATTAATTTGATTTCCAAAAATTAATATACTTTACATTTTTACCTTCCTTTTTTTTTAAGTTCAAAAGAAACTATATTTTAGGAAGGGGGAAAAATTGAATAAACACAATGGCCACAAAGCATTTTAACCAAAATAATGAATTGTTAGAAATATTTTTTACTAAGAAAATATTCCTTATTTTCAGTAATTAATGAAAAATATTTTTGGTGTAAGTTATTAAATGTAAAGCAGGAAAAAGGACTGCAACCTACTTTTATTTCACACAATCTTTTTCTTATATTATCATAATGTACCTTATAATATCATAATTCAGGGATTTCCCAACATTTCCCCCCTAGCTTAGCCCTTAATTATTTTTTTTTGTTTACACATATCCCCTACTATCATATCCAACTCCCCCACACCACCTATCCGTCCCCCCATCCCCTACTATCCGTCTATGCAAAGAAGATTTTATCAATAGTGTGAAGATTTGCTTAATTGAGCTTAACAGTGAATGACTCGAATTAATAACATTTGCAGAACTTATTTTTGATTTTACATTTTATTCCATCTTTACAATAGTATTAGTTCAATGCCAAAGCAAATGAAAACAGTCTTGTAATTATTTTGTTTTAATTTATAATGATTGCTAAAAATTACACTTTGTAATAATCAACTATTCAAGTGGTATGGTTATTAAATAGCAAGTATTCACTTGTAGAAATAAAATTCTTTAATTCCTTATGTTTTCTTGTTTCCATCATTAACAAATTGATTTCGTGTACCCCCAGGGGTACATGTACACAGGTTAGTAACCTCTGTCATAATTCATTAATTTTCTTATATTATCATATTATATATAAGAGCATCAACTTTTGCACATTTAAGTTCACTTGAAACAGAGCTTCTTAACTTTTTCCTTATTGTCAGTACAGATGTTGTAGAAACAAATTCTTTATCTCTGCTTGTGAGTTGGTACAACTGTTGTACAGTAAACAACTACGATTTCATTCCACATCTCACATTTACGCAATCCTTTCTGCTCAAATAACTTGAGTGACTGATTTACTCCTCCGCCCTGTTCACCCAAGAGAGTGATGACTACGGGCATGTGACTGCCTACACATAGCGTGTCCCTAGTGTTGGGGAAGGGGTTGGATGTCTCCAAAGAGGACGTCGGGTCTGCAAGAGTGGATGTGGTGTAACTGGTAGTAGATTTGACAGGTACCACCACAAAACCCTATCAGTGCGCTCATTTGCGAAGATGGGGCTCGTGCCTGTATCCAATTCATCCATTCCCTGTAGAGAAAAATCTTTCCCAATGGAGAAAATGCATTGAGGGAAAATAATTGAAACAAAATGCTAACTTCAAACTGAATTTTCACAACTTTTTTTCTGAAAATCAACCATATAGATAAGGTTTGAAACTAGAATAACACTTTTAGAGTAGGATATTTTTTCACTCCACAATTCTGGACAGAAATAAAAGTACTTATAGGTATTTTTTAGTGCTCCTGTTTTATATGAAAAAGTTAAATTTTTATTAAACGAATGCAGACATTAATTTGATTTTTTTACCAGATATCCTCTTGTTTAAAGTATGTATTTTAGTTTGATTGCAAAAACCTTGCTCAAGTTAAAAAAAAATTCAGAATTGAAATTTACGCTTGATCTAATTAAGATATCTTAGAGTTTGACAGATTTTTAGATGCATATAACCTTCTCATTAAAACTCTTCTACGCAGATTAATACCCTTTTATTTTAAATGCAAAAAAACGATGTTTCAATGCCCCTCTTCCCACCCTCCTTACCTGATTTGATATTCAGGTGCATGATACAGTGGCATGTTTTGGATGGCTAACTCAACAACTTAAAGTAATAAAAATGCTGTTATGTATTTTATCCACGTCAAAGTACAATTCGACTAGATTAATAGATCTAATCATCTAATTATTTGAAAAGAGAAGAAACCACTTTCTTGTTTCTTCATTAAAATGCCTGTAGTAAGAAATTTTGAGTTTTTCTCTAGCCCAACCCCATAAAGGTTAAAATATTTGTCATTTCGTATTAAAGTCAGAACGTTGGCAGAAGTGCATTGCAGTGGGAAGAGATCACTTTGAAGGACATGTAATAAATATTGACTAATAAATCAATATGTTTTGATTTATGACAGCAATCATGATACTTTTTGATCACAGCAGTAAAATATTAACAGTATAAACTATTTTGAAAGTCAGATCACAGAATACTAAAAATTATTACCTTTCGCAAGGCTTGCTTTCCACCAAATCCCCTAATTTCTAGCATAAGCTCTTCTCGTGGATCTGCAGTTTTGGAGTGCTTTGATGGACTTTTCTTAGACGCTTTCTTTGATGCTGGCAAAGTCTTTGTCTCTCTAGCCATCACAAGCTGACTGGAAACTGGAATCTGCTCTGCAGGTGGTATGGTTGGCATCACTGAGCTGGATGCTTGGGGTACAGGAGGTGGGGGCGGGGGAGGAGGAACAGACTGTCCAGAACCATTGACAGTTACGGTTTGAGCAGAATTCTGTTGTAACTTTTCACTGTTCTTAGCAGCCTTTTTAGAGAACACAGACATCAATTCTGAATTTAGTGACTGTGACTTTGGCATAGTGTTACTTTTATATGTATTGCTGTTAGTGGTAGTTACTCTAGGACCAGATGCAACATTAGCTTCTTTTGGGATTGTGGCATTAACATCAACAGCAGGTTTTGCATTAACATTAACTTTAGTGATATGCAACTTTGAAGCTTCAGTATTTTCTTGCTTAGAAGGTTTGGATGTGGAGGAAGGCTCCGTTTTTGTTGACTTAGGTTTCCTGAGGTCGACCTCAGCACGACGTATCTTGTCTTGCACATAACCTCCAGGTCTTTTCGAACTTGCCTTCAGGTCATCCAGTATGGACTGTTTACCTTCTGTGGTTCCACGATTCTCACTCATATCGGATAAAGGCCACTTTTTCAAACCAACAATAGATGGAGGGTGAGGTTCATCTTTCATGCTTGATAATTTCACAAACGGTTTGGCAGATTTAAATGTAGCAGTTGGTTCCCTTGAAGCTAGTCTGATATCTGCTTGCTTTACTGTTGTTTCTTCTACCTGCTTAGGAACAGTTTTTAGAACTTTGGTGTCACTACTAGCAACTTTAGAAGGCTTTTTAATTACCTGCTCAGGCTTAGTATCCAAAACAGGCTTTTTATCCAAAACAGACTTCTCTTCTGAAACCAATTTTGTTTTTACGCTTGTAGGCTCAGTTTTTGGAGCAGCTACAGTCATTTTTGCTTCCACAGACTTAGGCACAGTTTTGGGCACTTCTGTTGGAGTGCTGTCAGCTTCAGTAGGAACTGGTGGAAGCTTCCTTCTTTCCATTGTACTTAAAGCAGGCTTGTTGGTATTTTGAGGAATATTTTCTAAGCTTAAAAATTTTGATCTCGTTGAAGCAACACTACTTGAAGGCTCTATATCTGATATTTCTTTTTGTCGCTGTTGCCAAGAGCCAATAGTTACAGAAACTATCTGCGATTTAGGCCGTGTGTTGCGATTCAATGTCATAGTTTGTGATGGTGGCAAGGCACTAAGGGGCTTGGGTTTAGGTCGAGGGAGCGTTCGAGATTTGCTGTTCTCACTTTCAGGTGAAGAAAGTGAATTACTGCTTACATCTGTTGAGGATACCTGAATATTATCACTAGTTTGTGCAGAAGTATCTTTATTAAGAACATTTTCAGGAGATGGCGCCTGGGTTCCAGAAGTAACTTTTTCTTGTGGAGATGGTACCTGTGTCACTTTATCTTGGGGAGGTGGCACTTGAACCACTTTATCCTCTTGATTACAACTTGCTTGTGTATCAACAGAACAAGAATTTAAGGTTTCTGGCCTTTTAACAGGTTTCTGTGCATTTATATCTATGTCTACAATAGCTGTTTCAGCAGGAGGTTGTGCAAGAGGCGGAGTTTTAGGTCGATTCATCTCTTTCACAGATAACGGTTTCGTTTTAGGTCTAGGTAATGATCTCGTTCTCAAGTCGCTAGAACTGAGATTTGTTTCACTATTTTGACTAACCCGACTTTCAGAAATAATATTCAGATTGCTATCTAAATTACTTAAACCTTCAAAAGAAGGAAAAGGCATCTGTGGTACAATTTTCTCATTCTGTAACAAACTCTGATTGCTTAACAACTGTTTTTGCCAAGATATGAACTGTTCCTGCAGTCTACGATATTCTTCCTGAAGGCGTCTTTGCTCTTGAAGAAATGTTTCTTTCAATTGCACTGGTTCTAAATCTTTAACAACATTTTGGTCTGAATGAGTTCTTTTCATGCCTCCATTAACAACTTCTTCCTCCATCTTTTCCATTTCTGAATGTGCCTTTTGAAGTACCTTTTGAGGTGTAAGATTGACTAATGATGCTGACCTGCCGGTTAAAGGTAATGTATTCATACTACTTAGCTGTGCACGCTTCTCTGAAACAATGCTATACCCACTTTCAGAAACAATTTCCTTTTGATTTCGATCTTTGAATGAAGATATTTTTACATCAGGTTGATGCCTGTTCTTTCTTAAAGGTGCCTGAATGTCCTTAAGAGGATTTTGATTATTACTCGTACCATTGGTAACTTTTTGTTCGGGAGATGGTATACTATATATGTCTATGTCCTCATCTTTTCGGTAGCATCCCATAGCAAAATTATTCAATTTTTTCTGGATTTGTGGAGTATGGGAGGCACTGTTATGTGCACTCTCGGTCGAGAGAGAACTCGAGATGCTGTTTTTATCACTGTTATCACACTTGGCCTCAATCTCTTTGTTTTGTTCAGTTATAGAGCCCTCTACCTTAGAATCAATGGATTCATCCACAGACTTTGTAACAATTTTTTCCTCTGCTGTACTTTGTGGAGCAGTCACGCTAGGAGAGGTTTTCAACACTTCCTGTTCTGCACTATTGATGCTTTCATTGATTTGCTTTTCATTAGCAACAGGATTTTCATCCGTATTTGGATCTAAAAAAGATATTTTAACATTATTCATGTTAAAGTTACTCTTAATTTTATTCTAAAAATATAGAATTTGAAAAGTAAATAATGCAAACTATTTTGTTGTAGCAGCAGTTTTCTTTATTAAAGTACAAACCTAAATGTAGTTCACAAGATTAAATAAGACATTCAAGGAAATTGTCAATGACAACTAAAGAAAGTGTGGGTAAAACTATGCAATATAAAATATGCAATACAGCTACCTCTGGTTTATGGTAAAAAGTCCTAAATATGAGCCTAATATATTTTAAAATTTGTATAGTTGAAGAGAATTTTATTTTAAATCTGCAGTTCATGCTATTAATGCATTTGCTATGACAATATTCAACCTTTTCTTGTTTTAGTTTTAAATTTTGGAGGTCTTTATGTCCTGTCTCTGCTTCTGTTATTTTGCACCTTACAAAGACCCCACAGGTTGAAAATCACAGAGTTAATTGGATGACAAATATTAAAAACTGAAGTAATCTTTAATATGCAAGAAAATTTTAATATTTTCAAAAATAAAAATTAAAAGACTAATATAATGTTCAGTAGGCAGGATTAGACAAACATGAAATAACTGTTCTCCTTGAATATACATAACACATAAGAAAAATCACAGCAATTTTCACTCATGCTGTTTATGTACGAGTGAGTATGACACAGAAACATTTATTATGGCAATTTGAATACCCTCAAATGAGCTCGATTAGAATTGGAAAGTTTTAAGGGAAATTCTCACCATTTGAACAACTTTCCACTGTGCTACCTCTTGCAGAATTTCCATTTGTCTTATCAATTTCCACTGGTGCATCTTGCACAGGAAATTCATCACCAGAAGGCACTGATTTTACATCTAAAGAATCTGAATGGAAAAATAATGAAGATCAATTTAATTTTGCCATAATAGAATTCAAATGCAATTTATGACATAATTTTCGGTAGCATACTAAATGATTAATATCTCCACAAGTAGGACTTGATGATTTACCAGGGATTATAAAACATAAATTATCATAATCAGCAGAATTTACAAAAGACAGAATATTTTTTGAACACAAATGGAGATAAAATTTTTACATATGATGAAACTCCTTGTGAGCGATTTTGAAGTACAAAATACAAAAATAGATTTCTCACAAAACAACCTAAAAACAGAAATAATTGTCAAATTGCCTTTGGTGGATAGTTTTTATTGTTGCTATTGTAATTTCTTAACCTTTTATTTTTAAAATTGCAGTAATATTAACATATCCCTGTATTTCAGATTCTTCTTGCAATTTCTGTTACATGCATATGTATACAACAATATAATACATGTTTTCTTTAAATCAGAATTTCATTTTTATACTTGCATCATAAAGTTGGCAATGCATACAAGAAATTGTCTTACTTCTTTAATAATAAATCTAATATTCCCAATAAAATTTGGTAATTAAATAAAGTTTACAACCAGCTCTAAGATATTTCTACAATAAGCAGCGTCACTCTAAAGTTATGCTCAAAAATATCTCACTCGGAACACCAATAATGCATGTAGCAAACAATCAAAAGTTGAAGTGCATTGTCAATATGTCTCATGAAGTGAGGATGCAAACTTTAATACTTAAATTGCATGTAAAAATAAGAAATGAGTTGAATACATTTTCTAGGTATAGTTCCTGAAAACTCCATATTAAAAACATACTAAAAACATTAAATTACAAAAATAATCGCAAGATTTGTAGAGCTTCATATAGAGGAAAAAAATACCCTTTAATATCATTGTTCTTAAATTAGGTTGTGAAGAAAGAATGATTCATGCAAAACTTGTTCGTGACCCCTGTATGTAGGGATATGAATTTGTTATTATCTATTAAAAAACTGGTGTTAAATCGTGCATTTATAAATTTTAATGAATTATTTTAAGTTAGGATTGATTTCATTAATTATTTTGCTAACAAATATTAAAGAAACTATGATAAAAGCACATGCTATCAGTCCTTAGTTTAATGGCTTTGTATTTTTCATTTTTCAAGGATGCTTGTTAGATTGCACATAAAGTATTTAGCCATTACTTATTATAAAATACTGCACAAATACCAATTTTAATGGAATGTACATATACTAATAAAGTTAAACATTTTTCATATATTGAAACAATAAAGTTAAAAATATTCAAAGCAATTATTTAACAGATGAAGTGCCATGTTAGTCACCAACAACCAGCAATGTTTCTATTTAGCACTGGTTAGTCTTTATTGGCATAATGTAGGACTTCTTAAAGCCTTTCCATATACTACTCCTTTCTAGGAGTCTAAAATTTTCAATATCTCATTTCTACCATGAAAATTACCCACAACCCTAAAGTTAGAAAATTAAATAAGAAAACTGGACATTAATGAATGATAACTTAAAAGAAATTCAAATAAAAAATAATATGTAAATTTTAATGAAATCTTTCAAATTGAGATGATTTTTTTCAACTGTTTCTACTAACAAACGTTGAAGAATTTGAAAGAACACCCTTCAAGAGTTTTCATGACTTCAATATTTTTCTACACCACCTTGCTTGGTGTCACAACCCATAGTTTCAGAAGCTCTGGCTTAATGGAATGCCAATCTATGGACTAAGCAGTGCTAATTAAAATGTCTCGAAGTTATATGGCACACAATGAGTTCAGACATAAAATTTCATAACTGGACATGAAACAAAACAAATACTGACAAGAGAAAATTTAGAGCATGCAGGTTTACTTAACTTTCAACATGCAACACTGAAGTACGGCATGCATTAATTTTACGTACATCGTAAGAAGAAGGAAAGCAGAAAGAGAGAAGTTATTTGAGTATTAATAGAGAAAGAACCAACAAACCACAAGACGGATAAATGCTGGAATTTAGAGACTCCATAGATGTTAGAACTTTTCGCTTAAGAGACATTCTTGGTAAAGGGATAGGTACATGGGGTTGTTTTTCAACTCCAGTTCTTGGTGAAGATATCACAGGAGTAGAATAAGAGGAAGAGATGACCCCACCTGAGACATTGCAATAAATCTCTTCATGGCATCCAGAATCAGACATAGTCTTGAGATCGGAATTCATGGAGGGGACAGAGGAATCGGCATCACTATTAAGGGACTGCGAGATTCCACTATCATCAGCAGAAGCATCTACAGCTAAGAATAGCAGGTATTTTATTTTTTAACAATGGGTAAAAGCAACACATTGCTATGAAGAACCAGATATAATTGCTATTTTTTAAGACATAACTTGATGCTCATCACCTAGATAATAGAGTGTCAGCTTATGGACTACAGAACAGCACAACATTAACAAATCTTGAATTTTTAGTATTAAGAGACTACTTTTACAAACAGTGTTGAAGGGATAAAAATTATCCTATTCCAGACTTTCACCACCACATTTATCGCAGATCAATAGAATATAAAATCTACAATTTACTGACAATATATATAAAATGCAAATTGGATGTGGCGGTAGTATATTTTATTCCCAATATGCACGAAATATTTTTTCTCTAACAGTGAATAGAATGTAAATTTTTAAAAATGACTCTATATAGACAGTATTAAACTAACAAATAGTTTTAAAAGTGAAACGAATATAGCAAAGAGGTCTTACTTTTTCAAATAAAAGGAGGATTAGAGTTTTTTTTAATAATTTAATTAAAAATCATGGATAAGATAAAATTTATATTTAATTGACATTACAGATGAATTTGCAAAGCTAGGAATGAAAATAATTTTCTTGTATATTTTATTTTAGAAACAATGCTTATCAACAGGCGATATCAATTCCATAGAATAGTCCAGCTTTGGGAAAATGTAGTTTTATTTTTGAACAATCTAGCAAATTTCTGGTTCTTCATACAAGAAAATTACATAAGCTGACATACAAGCAAAGCAACAAACTAAGGGATTAATAAAGTACTGAATAGCTAAATTCACAGATACAATATGGAAAAATAATTATTATTCAATATTTTAAACTCGATATCTTGAATAATCTCTAATATAAATGCAATATAATAAAATATAAATGCAGAAAATACTTGTATCTTAGGTACTTTTCCGTTAGCCGGACGCAAATGTCGCCAAAATTTGGCGGAATTCTACATTATTTGACGATTTTTCGCTTGCACCTGGCTAACGGAAAAGTACCGTATCTTGATATAAACAACACTGAAACAAATACAGGTTATTAAATTTATCTAAACTAAAAGAAACAGACATTTGTTACGATTTTAAGAAAATCGATTTTTTTAAATTTTATAATAAAAAATTTTTGAAAAAAATTAAAATTAAGATACAAATTAGATCGAAAATAACACAAATCAACCGAATTAAAATTTTAAAAAAGTTCATAAAGAATAAAAATTCTATATTTTAAAAAACTGTTACAGCTACTAAGTATAAAATATCATATATAATGCATTATAAAAATTATTCAGATTAAGATGATATACTATACTTTCCTACAAACTAATAAAGATTAAGAAATTTTACTTAAAAAGCAACAACAATTAATAAATTACATGAAAAACTGTGTAATGTAACAGAATAATTATGAAACTCCCTATACTAAAAAAGTACAAGTAAACCATTTTAAACATGTCACTGAAATTCTACTGGAGTTTTATCCCTTCTAAATAGAATTTGTTTAATACAATATTTTAATACAAGAGAAAGATGCAATTTAAGTATTATGTGCTTAATCTATGTAGGGAAAAGTTTTAGCTATGTTTATTAATATAAAAAAATCTTTACGAAAGAAAAAAGATAAAGGTATGAAATGCATTCTTTGTAATTTTCGTTCATAGTTAAATCTAATCTTAAAATATTTCAAATCAGGCATGAGTCTGCCTGTTGAAGCAGAATATAAAAATCAGTGACATTACAACTGAACTGAAACTCTTGATTGCAGAAGCGCTTCTAACTTAGCCAAGAACTGTTGGCGTGTAAGCTCACCTTCATATCCTTCAGGTTGGGAATGGGGAATGGATAGCGGAGCAAAGCTGGATTTAGGCATAACAGGGTCTGGAGTGACTACAGTAGGAGGCTCTACAATGCTATCAGAAGAGTCTTGATCATTAGCATGGACTTCAGCTTGACACACAGATATCACTTCTCCTTCATCTTTTAAGGAGTCTGTGTCACTGTCATCCATAATCCTCTGGTTCGAAAAACTTTTTGTACAGTTTTCCGATTCTTGCAACACATCTTCTAAGTACCGGATTGCTTCCGACTCCTGCTGAACCGAATCTCTGGTTGCAGCATCACTTCCTGAAGTGCTTGCTGTCCTGGTCTCTTCAGCTTTTGCAGCACTATCCTGATTACTCTGAAGGCTTGAAGTATCTGTACCATTTTCAACAGTACAGGCTGTGGTTTCACTTTCAGGCAAATGTACAGGATCCTGGTCAAGTGAAGGAGGATTTGGCGAAGAAGGCGATTCGATAGCAGGCAAAGTTGAGATTGGTGGCTGAGGAGCCTTCCTCTTGCGAGAGCCACTGCTGATCGAGACAGTAGAGCAGGATGGCACATTCTTCAAGTTGGTATCTTTAGCTGTCATGGATGATCGCTTCAACGTAACACTACTATCGGAATAGTCTTTGTGTAAGGGGCTGTTTTGTCGAATTGCATCATTCACCGAGACACTATCACCATGTACAATGGAAGCTTCCGGAGATTTGTTCTCAGAACAGTCACTAAAAACAGAAGGTTCATGGTAACCACTGGAATCAGAGCTGTGCCTGGAGTGGGAAACCGTACTTTCAATTTCATCAGCAGTCTTGATGGATATTTCTGACTCGGGGCGAGAATTAATGGAATTTGAGCTCTGTGTGATAAGAGGTGGCGAAGAGCTCCGAGCCAGCGAAGGAGGAGGAGCAGGAGCTGGTTTCCTTTTCAAGCTTTGTTTTGGCTGATAACCATTTCTATTTACTAATGAATTTTCACTGTGTGAAGTAGGAATGCGATTGGGAACTTGATCCGTATTCACTTCAACAGTAACCTAAAATATGAAAATTGGTATTTATTAAAATACTGGATAAATGAATAACAAATCATCATAGTTTTACACAAAATGACAAATTATCGCAGTGTTAATTACTTAACCTATAAAATTGTTTGAAAATAATTACTGTATAATATCTATTACATAACAGTTTGTACTGTTAATTAAAAGCAGAAATCTTTTGAAACCATGGAAATTTTTTTGAAGGACAAAAATTCATGCAATTCTGTCATCTGAATTTATATTAAATATTTTTTCTGAATATCCCAAAATGTTTGATTTTTAAGAAGCAATTATTCTAAAACTAAAATAAAGCTTTTATCAGTTAAGTTACTATTCTCTGTGTTAAAAATCTAAAATATGGCACCAATAGTGTAATAATGATTATGTAAATTCCACATGGAATGGAGGAAAAATGATTAATTTCTCTTCCATTTTTAAACTGTAATAAATTATAAGCAAATGTAAATAATTTACCATAAAAATCGGCTTCTAAATTAAAATTTACTGAATGGCTGAAAATCATTTTAAAAGAATGTTTTCAAGCTTCTTCAAAAAAGTTCATAGCTAGATAGTTCAATATAATGTTATATCTAAACATATTATTTGATTTACATTAAATCATTTAAAAACAATATAACATTTTATTAATTAGTACAAGGCAGAAACAGGGTTATAGATGAAATGCAAGACATAGGAAGTAAACGAATGCTAAAAACCGACAGTATGAATTTTTTTTTGTATAGTGAATATTTATGTCAAAACTTTTCACAGAAAGTTAGAAAGAAGATGCTTCTTTTCCTCATTTCTGTTGAAGGGTAATAGTAAATTGTATAAATCATATACAATTTGATACAAATTACATTTAATTGTTAAATTACAAATGAAAGTCTGAATTAAAGTAATGAATTAACTGTCTCAAATTTGATGAGATTGTTACATGTCAGTTATGTTATTGTTTAAAACATCTTACATTCACAGAATTAGTTTATTGATAAATTATATACATTAAAGACCATTTAAATTATTTCTTCACAAGAAATCTTACATCTTTTCTTTTCCTAGAAAATATACGAAGTATGCTCTTCTTTCTCTTTTCTTCTTCAATCTTTGGAGCAGGAAATATGTTAGTTGAAGTATTTCGAATACTATCTCTGAGACCTAAAAGAAATATATATGTGTGAGCTAAACAATTTTATTGAAATTATTTTAAAATATAGTTAATACTGTAGAAGTTTAAAGAAGTAATAAATACTATATATGAAAAAAAAAATTCTTCATCACATGGATACATTATAGTACTTACTAGTAAACCATTAACCCTTTCTAAGGAAAGGGTTAATGGAAAGTATAATTCCCACCAAATTCATCAATTTTTAAAAGCAGTTTTTAAGGTTGGTGTATGTTCTCGCCAAATTTTTCTATGAAACAAAAACCAAGATGTTCCAATTTCTTCTCTCAAACCATAACTAATTGTCTTGAAATGGTAATTAATTATTAATTAATATAATTAATTGACAAAAATCCATCCAAAATGTCATCCACTAAGTAAAAATGAATTTCTTTTCTTAAATTAATTCAATCCCAAAGTTATTATATTATACTACTACTAGAAAAAATTGACCCTTTAAAGAGTTCAAGTACTAAAAAACAGACTGTGAACTAAATAATGTCCTTAAATAGTTATAGTATACTTTTAGAGAGAAAATATGAGCGAAATTAATAATCAATATGCTATAAAGACTAATATATTTAGATTTAAAAAAATATGTATTAAGAAACAGAAAAAGATATTTAGGAAAAAAACAACATGAAGTATATTTTATGAATCATTCTTTAGTAATGCAATGAGAAAAGTGAAACAGACCTGAGTTTGACATCAAACTAATTTCAGCACATCCATAAACTTCAAGAGTAGCATTTAAATCTAAAATGGTGTCTGGTTGGGCAGGATGCACAAGGTGGTGACTACTGTGATCCAATTCTTTCTCTGCACAAATCTGACTTTTTAATTCAGCAAGAGTAATGCGTGGGCTAACTCGGAGAACCATCCGCTGATTAAGAGGTAAATTCACCTGCAACCTGAATGTTTGCTGCTGAAATAAATTCAAGATGTTAGATAGTTAATTGGAGGAGCTTACAATGAATTGGAGATTTTTTTTTATCGTACTTTTGTAATCTTGAGTATTTATTCCCTCCCTGCCCACTCCCAAGCAGAGGTATAACAGGACCTGCGCGCCCCCCCCCCCCAAGAGAAATAAGAAAAAATCGTGAAAACGTCCTTAAAAACAGCATGAATTTTGTCACCTAGATTAAAGCGTTCCGGCACCACCTTTAGCGCGTTTCTGCTTATTTTGTGACTACACCACTGCCAGCAAGCATACAGAAGGACAGCAATTAAATGTTTCTTAGATGTCAAACTAATTCATAAGGGGAATCACAGTCAGAAAATCAAGAGCTAGTTAAAGTTTTAGATAGCCAAAAGTTGGCAAGCAAACTCAAGTTCAGATAAATATTTCAAAGGGGATAGCAATACCATTTAGTCCAAATTAGCTTACTATAATTTAACTTTAGGAATTCATTCTAAATAAAAATAATTTCTTTGAAATCCATTTTGATAAGCTATATTCAATACTTAAAACACTGCTGCAATTTCTTAAGTAAACAAATTTTCTATAGAGAAAATTATATTAAGAGTAAGCAAACACAGGCAAAAAATATAAATATATTTTTCCAACTTTCACATTGCTATAAACAAACAAGAAAAACAATTATAAATTGTAACAATCAATAACTATGTTTTGATACCATAAGAAAATTTACTTGCTTTAAAACTTTTTCAATGATTCCAATCATTCTACATAAATACAATGAAAAATGACGATGTGACTAGAAATTGCCAATCTTAGATTTTTCAACTTATAAAATATATTATTAAATAAAATTTAAAACATTTAAATTCACAGAAATTCAAAAATTTAAATCCCTGCTCTACTAAATTTCATCAAAAAAATGACAAATAACAATTAATCGTACTTTAAAATTCCTTGCATATATTTTATTAAAGGGCTCTGTAGATAACACATTCAAATCCTACTTTTGCTTTAAAATATTAATTTAAAATACAGGCTGTGTCTTTCATTAGCTTCCCATTGTCTTTAACCTTTCAAATTTCACAGGCTATATATTTTAATAACAGTTTAATTTATAGATTAAGTTAAGACACAGACAGTAATGAAAGATTTAGATAGCTTGTATGATTTGATGCTGCTCAAGTATAATTTATAAAGACCTTTACAGTGGTGTAATGAGGGTAAGTATGTGCGGGACATAATAAAAATTTTCGCCCCCCCATAATTATCAGTAGTTTAGAAAATGCAAATGGCATCCCCCCCCCCAATCATATTCGGCTTTAAAAAGTGACATTTAAATGCCCTAACATTTTTGTCCCCATGGCGCCTCCTCTTGCTATGCCACTGGACCATTACGAGGGGTTTTTTATTATTATTGAATACCTATTTATTCTAAAATTTCATTTTACACTTCAAACTTCTTTCTAAAAACCTATAGGAAAATTGTCCAAGAAGATTATATACATTCAACACAAAAGAAATATATATAATAAATTTTGAAATGGAACGAATTTCATAGGCAAAACTTTTAAAAATGATTATCTATAAGAGAAAGTATCAACTTAACATACAACATTAGTCAAGATAATAAAATAAAATAGAATTTTATTTGTTAAAATTCTACTAACCTCAAAAGGTTGGTTGGCAAGCTTTGGCATTCTCTTAACTGGTAACTCAAGGGTGGACTTTGGGATTATATATACTGTACTGGCATCCAAAGAGCCAATAGGAGTATTGGGCTTGTAACTAACATTGCGTTCATCTTTGGAAATAACATTGATTATATGACCACTAGGAGTTATTTTGTTGGAAGTAGTCGCTTGAACCAAGAAATCCATCATAGGAGTCCTAAAAAGAAAAATATTTTTTTAAAAACATGTAAAATTGAGGAAGTACTTCAGTGTTAAAAAAAATATACATAAAATATAAATTCGAAGTATTCCAACACTGGTGATGAAAGTTCAAATATAATAAAAAACCCAAGGGTCTCTCGCTGTCATCTAAATGAACAAAATCTTTGAATTATGTATTTCTGTAAAGTAACCAAAAGGTGCTTCAAGATAATTGTCATATATTACCATGGTAATTAGCAGCTTAGAGTACAGGGACACACAAGATGAAAGCCAAGACAGAGTAATATACAAGTAATAAAAGCAAAATCTCTTCAGCTAACACCCTTCCTCTGATAAGTCTTATCACAGTTTATTTAAAAAGATAAAGCAAGGGAGAAAAAGACACGTCTTTACGTAATAAAGTCAATAAAAGTAGATTAGATGTAGATGATGACGTAACTCTACTTTCCATCCGAGAGAAATACTCGGCTCTAGATTGTTGAAATGCTTAAGAAACTTGTGGTTTCCATTGTGCAGCATTAGGCAATAAGGAAACACTTTTTAAAGGGCTAGAACCATTTTCCGTTTCTATTACTTAAAGACAGAAAAAAAGATGTCTAAGCAGGAATGGCGCTGAGTTTGCCGGACGGGGGGGGGGGCGATTTGCCCGACAGGGGGGACGAGTGTAATGAAATTGGTCTCAAATTTTCGCCAGCTTATTATTTATCAACTACAGGTGAATACCCCGTACAAAAATTTCCCCCGACGGGATACAAAAATTTTTCCCCGACAGGTGGGGGGCACAGCATCTCCGACGGGGTGGCCCTGGCCCCCCGGTCCCCCCTCTGGCGCCACCCCTGTGTCTAAGCACGAATTTAAAAGAATTTTGGGATCACTTAAGCAAATTTAATAAGTTCTGTATTTAAAAGAATTTTTATTGTCCTTGAGAGTAAACAAAGATTACAACTATATTTTATACAAAGAAATGGTCATTATGAGTGGCGAATCCAGGATTCGGGTCTGGGGGGGGGGGGGTGAAATCATAAAAATTTTGCATCGTAGTGACGAATGTCAAACCTCATGGCTTATATAAGCTAAAACACTTTAACTTTACAGGCTTTCCTCTCCTGACAATAAGAACACTACAATACTTTCGATAATTTAATAAAAATACAATGAAATAGCTGGCCCAAAAATGTTTTCGACCATATCAACGCTACAAGTGCAAGTGGAATGACTAGAAAAGTAGGAAACGTTTCGAGCCCGTCAAGTCAGAAAGCAATGTTGTCGCGATTTTATTACTATTCTTTTAAAATGAAAATCAAGATCAAACAGTTGTAGTGATTTTAAATTAAATCAAGAATTTTGGTTTAACTCTGGGGGGGGGGGGGGGCAGCCCGATAGCCCCTCCCCTGGATTCGCCACTGGTCATTACTTTTTATTATTTCCTCATTTCAATCCCAAAATATTTGCAATTTCCAGGTTTAAAAGTTTTGACCTACACAAAATTTTTCCTCGTCTTCCTGGCAATCATTGCGCAAAAATAAAGTTATTGATCATTCTAGAGCTGCTACTAGGGGGACACTAGGTCCATCATTGCTTCCCCACTTAGGCAATTTCAAGTACTAATGAATCTTCAATTGGACAGCACATAAATCTATTTTAAAACAAAATATGTCAATGTTGTAAATTAAGAGTTTGTACCCAATTATCCTTAAGAAATTCATTTTTCCACTTAAGATAATGAGGACTTGGTCCACTATCAAATTCAAATATAAAGCTCACAGAAGAACCCACAATGAATTTCACTATCAATAAATATAGAACCAAATTAAATGGAATGATGAATACCAATTGAAAATTTTTAGAATCATCTATCAAGATTTTTTTATATATTGTGCTGTAGTAAGGATAAATAGCACATTTTTTTCCCTCGTCTCACTCGTGATATTTGTTTATAAAAAGTGAAATAAATGCACTAACATATTGCGTATCCGCGATGTTCGATGTTTCCCAGAACTGGCACACGGGACATCTATTTCTCCCCTACTGAAAAAGGCGCGCAGTGGCGTAGCGAGGAGCCTGGACATATTTATCCCCCTCTCCCAGTGTATCTCATTCGTCGATTTTTAGTTTTAAAAACGCAAAATGCATGAAAAATATTGCCTAAACGTCGCCTCCTCGAAAATAGACACCTGGGGGCATCTGTATTCCCCCTTGTATAGCTCCTTTTACGCCACTGAAACTGAATAGCATAGAATAAGGAGAGGAAAAATAGAGCTTTAAAAAAAGCCGTAATTTAAGTTTTTTTTATAGCCATGATTGGAAAAATTGAGAATTTTCCATTAGTTCAACAGGAGATGTTTCAAAGCGATAAGGGAAAAAAAAAATATTTATAAAAAAAAATCCGAGGAATTACAAAAAGCCAAAAAATTATGTGAAGAGAAATACCAGAAAATCTTTTTCAATCCTTTCATTTGGGAGATAATACCAGCTGAATATAAATTATTCATTTTTGTAGAAATAGCACATAAACAAAAGCACTCATTAGAAGAACGGCATTTCCCACAAATCACTCGT
The DNA here is from genome assembly GCA_013235015.1 of Araneus ventricosus. Lineage (NCBI taxonomy): Eukaryota > Metazoa > Arthropoda > Arachnida > Araneae > Araneidae > Araneus > Araneus ventricosus. Next base: position 145,279 of record BGPR01000937.1, read on the forward strand.
AATCTCCGCTCTGACAAGAAATAACGTTATCACTTCATGTCGGACAGTTTTGAAGAAATGGCCATCAAATCCCTAAACATTCATTCTAATCATTTGAAGTATCAAGAAAACATCCTTTTCTTTCTGTGGAGGGGTTAGGATCGCACCATAACAAGCAAACATAATCCCTTCAAAAACCATCAATAATAATTGGAAAGCGCCGATGGAAAGTGAGACAATTCTGAAACCATTTATAATGTCTTGCGAAAACAATAAGCCAGAACACTAATAATAACAGACACTCTTTTTTTGAGCGATAAAGTAAAAGTAAAGAAATATCGCCAAATCGTCGCCAAAAAGGAAAGAAAATTTAAGAGCGCTAAGAAGAAAGAATAAAAAATGAAACAAAATAATACCAAAAAAGGCGTATACACAAGACAGGCGAGCGCGCGAATTCAGAAGCGAGATTACAAACGCAACTTGGCTTCTTGCCCGTCAAAAATGGATCACGGGTAGGTTTGGGGGGTGGACGGGTTTATGAAAGAGGGAGGAGAGAAAGAGGCACACAGTTTAGTCGTCTGCACAATGAGAGAAAAAAAAGAAAGCACCCCCTTCAATTCACCCCCTCCCCCCATGTATACCTCGTTATCATTTCGGTCATCCAGATGAAAATGGATGTAAAAAAATCGCAAATAAAATGCAGGAATGGGAAGAATCAGAAAACTGAGAAATATATAGGAAGGAGAAATGGAGCGAGGGAATCAAATCGATTTTGGAAAGTGTGTGTAAACAAGGTTTTAACTTTTAACATCATTTTAAAAGTCTACTTAAGAAAGGATATTATGATCTTGAAAAAGTGAGAAGTCTGGGAGAGAGGGAAGAAAAGAAGGGGGGGGGGGCACCGAAAATATTTCATTGTCCCTTGGTGAAACCGATATATTTGAAATTTTCCTCGAAATCTGCTACCGCAAATATTCGATGGGCATTTTTTTTTATCAACTTTGAACAGGTAAAAATAAATCACGTTTCACTGATTATGATATTTTCGTACGGATTCCAACGTTAAGAATCCAATGAAATCTCTTCGATTAATCAGATTAAATACGAGACTGGATACACGTAAAAATAACCACTAGAAATAATGCAAAGAATTCTCAACAGCCAACCTGACATCTTCGTCAAGAGCGGCAGGAAGTTTTTTCCCATTTTTGCCAATAATGTTTTCGACTCGACACATCTGACAAGATAGCCAAAGCGGCAGTAAATAGTTTAAATAGGAACTTATTAATAACGATTGACAAACCCGATGAAATAAGATTTAGTACTTCCAATACTGCAAAGATATACAAGATAACATTTTTTATTTCTCATCCTATTCTCGCTGAAAATTCTCAACTATAATACAATATTGTAGGCTTATTCCGCATCTCTTCACAGACGTAATTTTTATTCTTTTGTGATGGAGCCCAATGTGTTAATAAAGCTGTATGAGGAGATGATAATTGAGCTACACGAAACCAACTAGTGAGGACCTCGTAATCTGAATTATTATGAAATAACGAGGCTGACAAGTGGGTCAGCACCCCACTCTTCAAACTTCAACACCAACATGAAAATGTTTGACCCGTAACCCTATTTAATGTAGACCATGCCCATATACAAGTCGAATCATCCAGGAAATAGTATCTCGAACCTCCGAAACCAAGTATTGTCATGACGCCTTGGCAGCGACAGGAATAGCAATAGCGTGCATGTAAACGACACTTCGGCAATTACTGAATGGTGCGGCAATCAATCGGTTAAAAAAAGGGTAACATATCTTTTCCATACTGATTATAATAAAATCCTGGAATTCAAACACGAAAATTGGTCATACCGCGGAAAAAAATCTAATTCCAGGTAAGCAAGACTGCATAGAATTCATATTTGTACATAAACTGCCATTGATAGAAAAGGACATCTTGCGAGAAAAAGAAATCTAGCGGTTCCAAACCAGTGAAATAAATCCTAAAAAAACGGTAAAATTCTCGTGAAATAGAAAAATAGTTTAAATTCTTCAGAAAAATCTTTGTCTATAATTTAACTCAACGGACTCAAATCACCAAAATTTTCTTAAGAAGTTTACTTATTAAACAGAACGTAGATCATATGATGCGACTTAATTCACGACCAAACAATAAGCATGTCAAATAAAATCTCATTAATCTGACATTTAGAAATATAAAAATTAGACAATTTCATTAAAACGATAAGAGATTTAAAACAAAAAGATATACAAAAAGCCGCCTTTTTCTTAGGACTACAATATTGACAAAAGTACGAAAATGCATTGAGCGAATCGTCCTCGAATACAAGTAATAGAGGTGCCGCAATGTTATCCCAAATAAATAAAAGACTTTAAAATGATGAGGATCAGCAATGCTTTATCAGAGAGAAAATAGAAAGCCATTTTCGTTAAAAAAATTTCTGTTATAAAATGAAATAGAAGAGAGAAGACAGAGTGAAAATAAGTGTACATACGTTTTCCATAAACCAAAACAAGGTGGGATGCAACTCCGGTTTGAAAGCATTCAATTATAAGTTCGTCATCGGATGCTTTCTTATACTTTTTATCTTAGTTTTTCAGATTAGACAGTTTCTTTTTCGACAAAGGGAGAGTCCCCCTTCTTAATAAATAGAATGGGTAAGATGTGCCTTCTGCTTTGCAATCATTTTATCAGTCAATCCATTGTTCGATTGATTCCGCCGGAAGGACAAACTTCAAAAGGCTGTAACAATATACTCAGAAAAAAATAATAAACGCAGGATAAACCTTCGATAAAAAGTTTCAGTTTGCACACATTATTTATCAATTTTCTGAGAAATATATTAAAAAATTTCTCAACAGTGAAATGCATCAAATTCTTGTGTATGAAGCTCACATCTCTGATGTGAATGGCAATCATCACTTTCCTTTTGAAATGATTTTTAATAGAAATGATGAAGCGAGTGGAAGTTTCAAAATTAGGTTCTATATAAAATGAGTTTAGCAAATTAATGTACCGTTTTTAAGATGCATGAGGGCTATTTTGGAACAACTTTATAATTTTAAAGTGGTTAGATGACGAGGCCGACAACTAAAATGTCACATCCTTCACTAAATTTCCGCACGAGCGGGAGGATATTGTATCCAACCAGGGCCGTTTTTACAAATTTTAGCGCCCCGGTCTAGAGTAATTTGGCGCCCCTTCAGAACCATCACTAAGAATTTGAGATCCTGTGGCCCCATGAAAATACCTAAATGCAATAATTGAGGAGGGGGGAAAAGTAACCAGTTCTCTGATTAAAGATTTACAATTTTGCAAATCAGCGTATCTTCGAAACAGGATTTTACAAGTGAGCTTCCGTATTGTAGGTAACTTCTATTAAACGCATAATGTAGGATTTTTCTCACCGATTGTCTCTGTATGAATATTTTTTTAAGATGATATATATACATGTTTATGTGACATTACAAAGTCGATGACTGTCTAATTACAACCCCTGGTCATATCTTTACGTTTAACATATTTAAGATCCCGGCTAGAGTGAGAATTCCATTGCCTCAAAATCTGGAGAAAATTTTCGCTCACAAAAACAGAATGGAATCGCCACGTTCTTTACAGAAATTCCAGGAGGTCGACACCTATGGTTGCCCGATCGATTGTCAACAAAGAAAGGAACCACATTTTCCCTAAAAAATTCACCCAGGCGCCCGAAACCGGCTTCTGTCAAACGGGCGGTTTGAGGCGGGATAGGGCTCATAAGGTTAAATACATTTTCTTGGTTCAAAATTGAAATAAAATCAGTACTGTAAATTTTCAGACACGCCTTTGGATCAATGGCGCCCCAGGACTACAACCCAATTAGTCCACTGGATAAGATGGCCCTGGTCCAAACAGGTACTAAGCTCGCGGACATGGTGGACTGGATACCGCGATCTTTCTGTTCCGAAGCTGAGACTCGGCCACCGAGGCCCTTGGTATTAGCCGAGTTACAATTGACTACGGGGATGACTATAATATTAAAATACAATATACAGGGTTATTCAAAACAATTGCACAGATTACAAATGGTAATAACTTCCTTATAAACAAGAGCAAGGAATATTTTGAACGCAAGAGAAGGAAGCTTAAACTTTTACTTGCGTAGTCTATCATTGTCCTATGCGACTTCTCTTGATCAGACGGACAATTATCGGTGGTGTAGTCAATTTCTTTACCATGCAACGCACTCTCTATGCATAGTGCGGATAAAGCCCCGCAGGGGCCATTAGAAATTTTTAATTTCGGGGCCCCCTTTCCCCTCCCCAACAAGACATTTTTTTTATTGATTTTAATTTAATCTCCGGACATGCAAGTTTTTCAGTTATACATATAACGACAAACTGAAACAAATAAGCATTTAAATTGCAGATCAATATGAAGAGTGTTGGTCTTATTATAAAAAAATGTAAATCACTTACAGGAAATTTAAATTTGAAGCTAATGTTAAACATAAATTTAACATTTGAAAATTTACAAAACATTTTTGGCAGAATCTCAGTATTCTACCAAAGTAACAGAGAATTCCAAAGCTGTTGACTTGCGAATTAGTCAGCCAACTGCCAAAATTCTAATCTGTAAACAGAAGTAAAAACATTGAAAATTTGTTTAAGAATGATGTTTTGAAATTTAAGTAATACTTAATTCGAATATGTTAGAGTACGTGGACCTTGTAAATCAAATGTAAGCACAAAATTAGATTACCCTGAAAATACCACCTCGTGGTCTAAAATGTTGCGGGGCCCATAGACATTTGCCTACTTAGTAATCCGGCCCTGTCTCTGCGTATCTTCAGTTCATTCACTATTGCACGCAAAGGAGGCGTTAAGACAGTCTATATCCCAATGAAATGAAGATACAAGAAATAATTTCTTAAAGTTTAGATAGCGACATGCATTTCTGCACGTGGCTATCAATCGCTCATTAATGGTGCAAACATACTCCACAGTACCTGGTGTGGAATGGAGTACCGCAAGGATGTTGTTGCCCGTGTGGTCAAGAGAAGTCACATAGGGTAATTATTACGTACGAAAGCGAAACTTCAAAGCTTCCTTCTGTATTGTGTTCACAATTTTTACTCCTTTCGTTGTTTACAAGGAAGTACAGTCTTTTGTAATAGATTCAATTATTTTGCATTTGGTAAATAAAGAAAAGTGCAATTAAGAATTGGAGATGATGGCTAATAATGATTGATTCACTCGCATGGAAAGATGGAAAACTTTAACAATGAGAACGATATAGTGATGTCGGAAATTCAAATCGATTTTATAATAAATTGAAAACTTTCATCGTAAAAAATACAATGAAAATAATACCACAATTGCGATTCTGGTACTTTATCTCAAGTGAATTTTCCGAAATCAAAGAGCTCCCGCAAAGCTTCAGTCGCTACCTAGCAAAAATGTCACGAGTTGATTAGTCAAATATTATAATCCAATTTTGAACTGTGCTCATACGACGAAATTACTTTTGAATAAATATTAAACTTTCCCTATTTCCGCACCACATCAGAGGGAGGGATGGCCAAACTACTGGCAATGAATGGGTTAATAGTTTCGGGAATTGAATTCATGCTCCTCTAAACATGAAACTGTGATTTTAGCGGTACTCCTCCACCCGTTAAAAACGAAATGTTACATGGTAAATATATCATTATGAGCTAACGATATAAACTTCTTTAGGGTAAGAAATACAATATTTTCTCCCATTTAACCGTCGATTTTATTTCGAGTGTTAACCAGACACAAATTTCGAGAGAGTTTGCAGAAAAAAAATCTTAAAAAGGAATCACATTGCTGCCCATCAAAAATTAGCAAAATGATACAAATGAATAATAGACATTCGGTTACGGTCGGTTTTCAAGACACAAGATCCAAGCATGAACACGATTTATCCAATATTTTGAAAATGAAAGTAAACAACAAAAAGTTTTTAAAACTTTTTTCGTTCTTAAAGATATCATTTGTTGATGGCACTAAATGCTTTGTATTGTATGGAGAATCCCAGCGTTTTGGTAAATTAACTTCAACATATATCATCTTCGTACAAATAAAGTTCATCACCATACAAAATTCTCATTTCTGTATGGTAATGCTTAAAACTTGTCTCTTCGGATTGCTTGCAGGAAAAAAACTAACAATTTTGCTTTAGGTATGAACAGGATAATGTTTGATCGAGAAAAAAAATAATATTCGTATAAAAAGAAACTGGCACTAAAGAATTTCAGTAATTTACTCTTTATACGAAAAAATAAGCCGAAATTGCTCGCGTCTTTATAAACCCATTATGCGGCCTTATTTTAAATTCTACATATACGTGCTTGGTATAATTTTCTTCAGAATTTATTCAACTATAATTTAATAATGTTGACATTTTAATATTTTAAGACATTTTAGATTTATAAGCTGATGAGGCGGCAAAGTGGCGTGTAACCCCGGAGGATTAGACTGCCTCTGGCGGACAGGGAGGCCAAGTCCCCCATCCCGATGTTTGGCAATGTTAAAAGAAAAGGAGGACTTCATGATTAAGATGAAAAGTATTTGTAAATTGTTTTAAGTTAAAGTAATTATTGTTAATTTAAAGTCATGTATGATTAAGTGATAGAGTTCCTTATTGTCGTTAGAAACACTAATCGCTTTCATAATATAAATGAATCTTAGTGAAATCGCATTAAAACCACATTATTCCCATTAAAAACACAGGAGCAATTTCGTATTCAAATTGATACAGCTGTTTAAATATTTTTGGTTCGCATTTCCAATTCATACGCAGTGTGAATTACGTGTTTGAATTACTTTAAATTCCAAAATCGAAGAGTGTACGTGTTCATTTGCGATAGACACGCAATTACTATTTGACAACCATTTAAATGTTTAGACAGGAATAATACAAAATACGTTATGCAGAACTGCAAATAAGTAAAACGACCAGCAATTCACTTTCCGCCACTCGAAATTCACTTACACATCCATCTGTATGAGATAAATATACTAGTTTTCCACTACCGAATTTCACTTTGAATCCTTTAAGTGTCGTTTCGTAAGCGTAAATTTGTTGAAAAGGGGAGAGTGCTATACAGCCTGCTGCAGCAAAACGGGCGATTCTATTAAGAAGAAATTGGGAATGGTTCCATCAGAGAAGAAACAATACTATATAATTTAGCAAGATGTTTAGACGTCATTAGTAAAAACGGAGTCGTTGGATTGACGAACAATGTGCATTTGCTATGGAGGCTTTTTACAAAAACAACATGGACGCACGGAGTGCATTTAGAACACATTTTAGTACTAATTCATTCCGGTTCCTTCTACTCATGTAATCAAATTGTGGAGAAACACAAAAAAGCGTGTGATACTGAGGAGGACGTGAAGTGTGCGCAACAGAGAATATAGCAAGCCTTGGTCAGAAATCCAATCTTCAAGAAAATGGATATTTTATGGCAATACATGCACAAGTCACTTTTTCTAAACATTTATCACAAATTACAAAGATTGTGCCTTCATTTTATAGTTGTTTCATGCTGTTGTGAATACATTTGTACTTCTGATGCCCTTTATAAATTCTTGCATTTCACTGCCACATTCTATAGTTACGACACAAAATTACTGTATCATTTCATCTAACAGTACCATCGAAATAGTCCTTACAATGCCATTCATATCATATTAAAGTAATGACATCGACTTCCTATGCCGGAGACATTTCCTTCATGTATCGATGGATGACAACAGTAATTAATATTCTAGAAATGGATGTTCTTTTCGGATACAGGTAAAGATATGGGAAGATTTTGTTTTTTGGTATGATCATGATATATCAGCCATGCCGAATAAACCAATATCGAATTTGATGTCCGCGACATTTTGCATTAGGTGGAAGTATTTCTGCTTGAAGATGTCCGTAAACTGATTTTACAATATATGATTTATTCACCCTTAATTTGAATAGGATTAAAACGAGATTCGATACTGAAATCAAATGCTGCTCAGATGCTCTTTTTAAACCAAGAAACTAAGACAAATCCTGAAAACTTTTCTTCCTAATTACAATCTATTTATCAAATTCCTTGTCGTAGCAAAGAAGCGAGAAATGATAATTTCCGCAAGTAAGATTGGCTTTCGACAAGTAAGATTGTTTTTAATTGTAACTACGTAGAGGAAAAATCCCTACAGTTTGCACGTAGCATGCCATCTAAATCATTCAAAAACTCATTTCTCTAATTAAAATCAAAATATTTCTAATGTAAATTGTCAGGACCGGATTTATACATTTCTATGCTCTAGGGCAAAGCACTTAATTTTGCGCCCCCCCCCCCTCCTCCGGAAAAGTTTTTTTATAATTTTCAATTAGTTTCTTTTTAAAGCATGAACACACTTTAAAAAACTTTTGAACCACATTATATTTTTAATTCAAAGCAACGTTGTTTATGAAATTGCATAGATTAACGCTTACAAAAAGAATTTCAACAAAGTACTTTTAACCTGATCATTGATATTGATAATAAATAAATTATATGATCTTTTGAGCTTATTTGTATCAAGTCTGGCGTTCCTTTTTCACATTCATGACTCAATTTTGGAAGGTGGATTTTGAGTTTAAGTAGTAATTTAGATTTGGCGAATTTTAAGAATGACTAAATATATATCGCGACACTAAAGGGGGGAAAAATTATTTGAGACCCTGACGCACGTCTCGTGCAAGCACCTCAACTATAGACATGGATACAATAATATATCAATTTATTTAATATGCATTGATGTGCCTTTTAAAAAATAGTAATTTATATGGTCTTTTCAAAATAATACTGAAAAATTTGCAAATATTTTATGGTAATTTGTTTTATATATGCTCCCCCCGACAGTTGCACCTTAGGCTATGGCCTAGGTTGGCCCTAAGGGAAATCTGGCCCTGTAAATCGTTGCTCGGCAATTGTATTCTTCTTTAGTCATTCTTGTATTCTTCTTGACTTATAATAATAAAGCATTGCCTAGCACTGTTATTTGATCCACATTACAAGTTTTCGGTAACACTTTAACGTAATTTTAATCAAATTTTAAATCACTTAGTGGGTGGTCTAAAAAGAAACAGGAGATAAATATGAAATCAATCTTCTTCTGATTTAGTGTCGACAGATAAGGTGCGATGCGCTTAAAAGATGAAGAATCACGTGAATCGAATCTATCAGTAGAAATGAAACTGATGAAAAACAGGCTCATCTCGGGGAGGGAAGATAATCGAGTAGTTTCAAGAGTTAAATTTCTCATTAAGAAATCGCTAATGCAATGAATACCGTCATTCAACCAGCTTATGAAGAGTGATCTTTATGAATCAAGGGATTAAATTTCAATGAGTCATATTCCTTGTTTAAGAAAGAACTGGGAGCTTAATGCGTTAACAAGAATCAATAGTGTGTTGAAATATGCACAAAAAGTCTCTCTTAAGCACCAATTTTATAAATAAGTATTTCCAGAATATTTGATAACACCACAGAAAAAAATTTAAAGAACATCAGTCAAAATGCTATAAATAAAATAGAAAATTCGGTTGCCGAGGTTCTTTCAGTCATTTTCTTTCGCACCTTAACAAAATGCAATAACCCTGAGGGGATTACTTTCAAAAGATTAAATATCAGTTCACAAAATACTGGATTTTCTCATTTTTTTTTTAATCAGAATGTTAAAATTATAATGGTCGCATAACACTACATTAGTACTCGAATCTCAGCAGAAAGAAACAGCAATGCAATATAAAAGCTTAAATAGTGTTGTGAATAGAATATTAAAGGCGAAAGACAATTTTTTGCATACCAATGAACTCATGCAATACTTCAAAATATACAAGCTCGATCCTAAACGCCTGAAGTTTATCTCCAAAAAACATCGACTAAATTAACTGCTTCTTCCTAAAATGCCTACTTAAAAAAACAATGTCATCAACCACCCAAAATTTAAGATAAAAAATTTCGAATCTCGTTGAAGTCAACATTCGTGGAAATCCACTAATTTCCGTTCATAATATCGCAAGCTCTCCAGAAGTAAAGAGGGTAATATTAATTCAAAAAATAAAAGACGCATAAAAATATGCTCTAGTCTCCAATTACTTCGAAAATGCAAGTATATTGAAACTCTGATTGCCATACGCAGCTATAAAAAATAAAGAGCCGAGAGGGATATAACTGAAAAAGTGCCATCATTCGAACTATGCAAATAGTAAGGGATATAAACGCAAAAGCACAGTGGCCCTTCGAAAATGGAGATCCGGTTTCCGAGAAACGATTATGCGATCATTTAATGCTGGCGTCGATGCCGGCAGCCGATCACGTGGGCAAAAATATGTAACGCGCCCGAGGTCTTAAAAACCAAATAAGTGGAAGAAAGCAATAAAATCGACAAGAGGAGGCATTTACTTTTACACCACAGCAAAACCGAATTATTCACGGAAGGTGATCAGTGCCCCCAACGAAAGAGGCTTTTTCTGGCATAAAAGAGCTGCCTCGACTATATTTTTAATGGCATTCGAATGTTATGTTTAGATAGCATTTCGGTAATGATCACTGGGAAACTATATCCCGTGGGATGGAAAGAAAGAAAAAAATTCCTGAAAATATCCACCTGCGCGCTCCCACTGCACTTCAGAGTAAGGGGAGTTGGTGTCTTTGAACGTGGATTTTCTTGCCCTTGAAATGATTCAACTTTTATTTAAACCACGGCCTTCTTAAAGCTTTTTCCCTGCCACTCAAAAACCAGATTTTATCAGAAAAACTTGACCGGGACTCCAAAATTGAATTCAAATTTAAAAAAAAAATTAAATGCTAGATGGATTATAATAATTTAATACACATGTACGGGTGTCCAGGCTAAAGGTATCAAAAATAATGGTTTACACTGAAAGAACCAGATATGATTAGTTATAAATATCTGTCACATTAACAAAGGAAGCTCGTCAAGATTTTTGGAGATAAATGAAGTTCATTTTGAGCAGGATTAGATGATCGGCAGCTGCACAAATTGTAGTAAATTTCTTGCAATTAAGCAGCATTTGAGATATTAGCAGAAGTAGAATCGGAAGAGAAGGCCCTACTACCCGACCTGCCAGATCTCTGAGCCTAACGTCGTTCGACTCTTTTGCTTCGGGACATAATTTTTAAAAAAACTGCATAGCATAAAATCTTGCCATTTTGGGGTGGTGTGAAACAGCGTAAGTGGTAAATTTAATGCTACTATGTGGCAAGAGATCGATTTCCGTTTGGACACTAACAGAACCTCTAAAGGTACGCAACTCTTGAAACTGAGCTTCATATGACTTTCAAGAAGCTTGAATACTCGTCCTCTTTAATGCGAATGGAATTTTTAACTATTCATGTGCTGTTCTCTCAATATAAGCCATTACTTTTGGCTATTTTTAGCCAGGACTTCTTGCATATAAAATAGACCATTAACCCACATTTACGTCCCCGTCGTTTGCAACACTTTTTGTTGGTCCCCACAGATTAAGTGGTAATTAATATAAGTAGTCTCCCACGAGTTACACTTTTCTCCTGGTTTACACCACTATCCCTCTGGCCCATTAAAAACTGCAATAGAGGGGTTATACCGAACAATCAATTTAAAATAGTTCAGCAACAAATACTAACTAGTTTTTTTTTCAATGAAGATTATTATCTTAATTTTTGTTTGCGTATATCGAAGAATCTGAAAGAAAAAATAAGCAACGTGAAAGTCTTTTTGATCAAAATGATTTGCACAACCTACAGTTTAAGAGACCCCGATTTAAACAGTTAACTTATGGAGCAAGTTGTTTATTTGCAGCTGCAAACTGTTTTGCGACATTTCTTGGGACTCGTCTTTCCTGCATCACTGAGCAGTTTCAAGTGCCGCATAATGATTATTAGAACTTTAAAAATTATGAAAAAGAATCGCATCAAGAAAATTCCCACCTCTGCAGGTCCTTATAGACAAACTGAAATGAACTCAAGAAGATCAGCAAACGAATTTCAAACTTATAAAACAGTTAGTGTTGCTTTTAATATCCGTGTCGTGATGAGCAAACATTAAAGCGATTGGCGCTCCACTACCATAAATAAGATTCTTTGTAGAAATGATATTAGATAAGTACGAATTCTGAGACAACTAGCTAATAAACCTTTCCGCAGGAGCAAAATCTGAGACTTTATTTCTATTGAGGCAATGGCGTTTGGGTCAGTATTTGTCCAACAGAACGGGAGGGGAGGGGCGAAGTCAGCTGAAAATTTAAACATCGAGTTGGGGTTGTCCCAAAGTATTCTTTTAAAGTAATTAAGCTGAAAATTTCACCATATATTTACAATATTTACAGTACACAACTGAAGAAACATAAGATTGCGTTTTGACATAATAGTAAAACACATTACTGCAATTAATAACTTTCATATCCGAGCTTGCAAATCTACCCTTTCCCACTAATCCAATCCTTAAGATTTGGTTCTGCTTTACAAAATTTTTTTGTTCAAAACTAATAATTTCGTCTTATTGAAATTTTAGTCAAAAAACTCGATTTAACTTGACCGAGCTTTCAACTTGATAACTGCACGTTTGGTGTTAACCGTCGCATCTTCAAACGTCTGCCTACAAGCCCAGAGGGAAGAAAATTTGTCCTTTCCACTTTATGGCAGTTAAAGGTAACTACAAATCAGTAAACGTAAATAAATCAAAAATGAAAGTTTCGGGGAAAATTTCGGCACATATTTGATAAAAACTTGAAGGCGCCTTCTTAGACCACAAGCCTTTTTGCAGTAATCATCGCCGAGTGCCATATTTTATTCGTCCCTCAAATGTGGGCAATTGCGACGTTTACCAAAAGATGCTAATCATTCCGCCTGGTATCGTCCTAAATATAATTTCCCCAATAAAGCATATGTATGGTGAAATGAGTCATTGGGGATTTCTTTCAAACGAAGGTTTTCCCAGTGGAATAAATCCAATACAGGGGAATTTTCGAAAACAAAATTTCAGAACACCTAAGCACTATGCATAAAATGAAAGTTTTTGAAAAAAGTTTGTCGATCAAAAAAAATCCAACCGCTAGTCCGAAAACATCGTAGCCCGATAATGCTTTAGACCTGATTCGTATATTTTGATTGCATCAGCCGAAGTGTAATGATTTTTACACCAGGCAATTTACAGACGGAACGTTCACCTAAAACATTTTATCACGTTTATAAAAGCTAAAATAAAAATTCTGCTTCGAAATTAATGTTCAAAGAAAGCAATTTTTTAATCATAACTTTAACATTGGCAAAAAGTATGCGATAGAAGGATTCCTTGAAACAATAAAATTGGTTAATGTTAATTTTATTACAACAATAAAAAGCATTATCACAAATTGTGTTTAGAATTAATTTTGAAAAATTATTAAAATTAGAGAAAATTGTACAGAAATGAAATTGATATCAATGAAAAGCTAATTCTTTGAATTTTAAAGTGGTGTAAAATGGTTTTTGTGCGATAATATGCTTCGAAATTATTGAAGAAAAACGTTAAAATTTCGATTAATTTTTAATTAAAAATGTAAACAAAATTTTGAAAAATCCCTTTCTTAGCGAGTACGTGAAAGATTTGGTAGCTCCAAGTCCAACAATCTCCCCTATAGAGCGTTGCATTCTGTGCGTGACACATAACCCAATTTACAGAAAGTGTGTCAGCCTAAAAACACTGTCATGTTAGCAACAACTATTCAGTAAAAATTTAAAAACTAATTAGTAGAAGTACCCGTTTCTTACTGTTTACCGTTTCAAATAGTTAGACTATGAGATATCGTTACAAACTTTTACGAGCTTCTAATTTAGGGACTCAAGCGTTTTAATTTTGGTAATATTGTATAACAACGGATTCGGAAACCCTCCGCGCTTTTGCGCATGCGCCGGGTGGAGGTTTTTTTTTTTCCATCAAAATAAGGGAAAAGTAAAGAATTGATGGGTGATGTTTCCATTTTACCGAGAGTGATCTAACAAAGAACTCCAGAAATGCGCTCATACGACTCATTGCCTGACACCCCTTTCCGGTGTAAAATCGTCCAAAAGTGGTAGTCTCGTAATCCGTTGCTGAACAGTACTATGGAATTAATGATATTCCTTTTTAGGAGGTGGTAGACGAAACAACTGATTGGGAAGGGAAATACTCAAACCTGAAAAATTAAATTAATATTTCAGATTTGAGCTGTTTCCCTTCCCAATCGGGCGACCAAATCTATACTTATAAAAGGCAATGTTTGTGTGCGTGTGTGTGTGCGTGCGTGTGTGTGTGTTTGTCTGCGATGTCCAGACGAATCTATCGCACTTACAGCCATGAAATTTGGCACACAGATAGTCGTAATGGTGACTGAGTGCACCTCGAAGCCGAAATTTTAAATTTTAATCTAGAATTTTTTTATTTAATGTTTTGTGTTGTTTTGGTTGATTTTTCGCACTAATTTCTCATTAGAATGGTTTCAAATAATTGTACGACAAAAATAGATAGACCATCGGAAAGAGCACGCGATTTCCGTTCTAATGAAGTTAGTTTTGAATTTCTATCTTAAATTACTGAATTTTGAGAATTTTTTAAAAATCAGTCAGTTTTGCACCTAAATGTTGGTTCTGTTTTTAAATTTGCTGCATCCGACTTTCTAATAACACTATTATTTTCAATTTTTTTCAGCTTATAACTGCAACGGTTCTGTCGGATTTAAAACGAGAATGGTTAAAATATCTTTTTTAGTTTTTTTTTAAAATTAATTTTTTCCTGGTAGTTGAACGATATGTTTCCTCTAGCGAAGCTTCCGCCCACGACAGTCTCCGGAACGTTGCGGGCAATTTCATTGGCTGAAGGGCCAGGGTGACGTCATTACTTTCGCGTTCTGCGAGGAGATGATGTATTTACTCCATGACTTCGATTATTATTTTTAAGCGTATCTTAACTTATTTCTTTGGCTTTCATACTTTGCTCGCGGTGTAATAAATATCACATTGTAATTTTTTAACATTATTTGGATTTATCGGTACTCGGAAAAGGAGGCGGACCAACTCAATAATATATATATATTTCTGTTTTGATTTAGTTTTTAAAACTTTCATTTATGCAATTGTATGTGGGCTTTTTTTTATTTTGTTGAAATCCCGATTCCACGGGCAACGCCGTGCGCGTACTGCTAGTATTAAATAAAATGAGAACATATTATTTAAAAAAAAATTATGTTTTCTTTATAAGAATTATAGTGTAAATAAGAGATATCGGCTACTCAGACAGTGATTACGGTCGAATTTTAACATCTGAATTGAAACAAATCCACAATATTTGTATCAAATACGACTTGGATACTGCTGCTCAAATAGAACCAGACTTCTGTAAAAATCACAGCAAGCCAAATTTCATCAATGGGAATTAGCAGTTAGATATTCCTAATGCGGTGCTAATTCAAATCAGTCGCCGGTGGATTTCATGGAGGTTCATTATCATAGGCAGCTAGTTAATCGAAATCAGAATTGGATGTCATCGGGAGGGTGGAGAGTTTCACGAGCACAGATTACATTTGTATTATCGATCAAACTTCGTCGAATAACGCATGCATTTTAAATTATTAGCACTCCAACACCGATATCAGCAATATTCACACCTCATATTTAAAAAGAAACTACTGATGGATTCAAGATTTATCAAATAAACAAAAGGAACGGTGAAATGTAATTATAAATAATTTATGGGTTTTTAAAGAATGCGTAAATAAATTGTGGTACTTAACACAGCGACTCTCAATTTGTGGGTGTAACCTTTAGAGGGTGACGAAATGTACAGGAGAAAGGGGTGAGCAGACGATAAAAAAAGCAAAAAGGCGGAAAACTAATTACTGAAATTAAAGTAAGAGCAGACGCATTCATTTGAAACAAAACTAAAATGCTACCTTTAAAAATACATATATGTAAAATAAATTAATACTAATCTACCTAACAATTTCATTAGGAATAAAAACTTTTATTTAGACGCTGTACGATCACGGTTATAAGAACAACACTTAATGGAGGCAAAAGTGAAAGAGGACTGTTTGAAAGGACGATGACAGGTTCGTGAGTGTCTAAAATAAGAAAAGATTCCTTAACAAATTATAAATCTATGCTTTTTTTAAAATTTTAGTTACATTAACGTCCCGTTTTGAAGCAACACGACGACTATTTTGGCACGGACCTCGTTATTTTGAATCGCAGTCAGTTAACGAGGACGACACATGAGCAGGCACCCCCTCCCTCTAAACCTCCGCACCACACAGCGAGAGGATGTTTGACCACGACGTCAGACTTAGCGTACACCAGGCCCACATGCACGACGGAACTTCGGTGGAATCGGGTTTCGAACCTGGAACCTTACCCGAAGCTGAGATTTTACCACTAGGCCATCGCGGCCCTAACTCCAACTCGGAGTACAGGATAAGAAACACCACATATGGCTGTATAAATAGGGTAAAGATTGCACCATTGCGTTTGGTTTAAAAATAATTTAACGCATTGGTAAAACAAAAGTATTTTAATATTAATAATTCCAAAGGAATGAAGTATGACTAAAACTAATGAGGGAAGTTGGGTCCCAAGTACTGAAGGCGGCGATTGACTGACAAAATGCATTTAGTTCGAATTGTTGAAATGAGATTTTCCCCCCGCCTAGAATGAACTTAACATAGCAATGAAATAGATGCACCCAAACAGGAATTCTAACGACCCCTTTCACCAACTGATATTCAGCTTTCCCGTCACGTCCGTGGAACTTTCAAAACTCGCCAACAGTTCTTCAAAAGCCTATCAATTGAATTTCACCTAAGTTGAACTTGCACCCCTGCGTCTTCGCACATTCTTCAGAATTTTACTTTCAAATAAGGCATACCAATGAAATCCAAACTGGGCAAGCTGAGCATTCAGAGATAAACGATTCAACCTTGCCATAAGCGAATGCAATTCATGCATATATTCATAAAAGAGCAAATGGTGTGAAAGAACGGCATAGCTGTGCGGGGAAAAAATAAATCGCTCGTGACACAGATAGAACAAGAGAGATAAACAATTTGGCAGTTAATTTCGGCTACAAATAGGATATTAATATGTTTGTATTCAGCAATGTTCGGAGCGGAGTATGAATGCTAAAATGGTAGAATCAAGTTTTCCTAAGGTTAATTTCAGCTTTTTTTTTTTTTTTTTGCTCAAAAAATAAGTAATTAACCATGCTGCAATGTTAATATTCCGGCTCGGTTAAATTCTAGAGTTGTTTCTTTTTTCCAACAGTGTAAACCAAAAAGAGAAAAAATCCCAAGCACATTCTATACAAGTTGAAAAATCGAATAAGTATATTAGGAACTGTACATAAAGCAACTTCGCAAAAAAAAATTAGTAGCAATATAACGACATTAACACACAAAAAAGATGTTATTGGTAATCGAAGGAAACAAGCACATTGGACGAGGATACAGTTTTATTCAATAATGTTTGTCCGTCGGTACATACTGAAAATTCACGTTTGTGATTTTCAGTTCTTTTCAGTTAGTAATTATATTTCCTTAAAAATGCGAATCAAAGCATTTTATGAACACATATTTTCAAACAAACCTTTTATAACGGATAAGAACATAAAAACATTTAAAATTTATTAAATGAGCGAAAGTGGTCATCCACTTTCGTCAGCAAAAACTTAACAGATAATTAATTTTTACTTTCAAACAGATAATCAACCGAAGTTGCATCTGAACAGAACCACCCAAAACTGAATTTTAAAAAACTACGAACAAATACGATGGGCGAAAAAATGACGGGAGGCTGATGTCTTTTTCAAACAGCCGCTGATGTTAAAGACATAGGACTACTTTACTCGCATGACTCTTTTCCGATTTTTTTTGCAACTTCTGTTGTTACCCTTTATCTCTAAAATAAGACAGTTATGTTTTTAACATATGAAGTTACCGAAGTATAGAGGATCTCCCATACAACGTTTTTTGTGTCGTTTTGGCGTGTGAATCAAATTCCTTCCTGAGACCCCAATGGGAGGAACGTAGTCCTACGTTAAAAGTGCAGAATATTGTATAAACAAATCTTGCTTTTTAGTTAAAGGAAATACTAAAATTGAGGTTATTTCGACAGTTATCTTGTCGACACATCATGCACACATTATTCACATAAAATCAATTAACTAGAAGTACCATGCTGAAATTAATATCGGCATAAATTTCGTATTTTAATCACACAGACTCGCTTTAAAAATATTTTATACTCTTGATAGCAATGGACAAAATGAAGATATGAAAAATTATTCTACAACTTTTTAGGTAGTTTTTTAAACCATCGAAATCAAGAAACGTCAAAATGATGCAGCGTCTAGATTGGCGACTGAGAGTCACCTCTCGAGTGCAAAGGGGTAGCATTCCGTTTCGAAGTTACGTACGAGCTATTGAGGTCGGATATCTAATTTCAAGCCTGATTAGACGAGAACGACTATACAGGGTGTTCACACTTATCATGATCCAAAACCTAATGTCTAAACCGTTAGAGATAGACATATAGTTCCAATTGGAAAAATACTTTAAATGAAGGGGAAAATTGTAATATATGTTTTGTGAGTGAATATATTCCTGAAAAAGTTACGAAATCTAACTTTTTATATAAGCCCCCGGTCCTATCAATCATATTTCGTAAAATATTTTTGACACTCTAGCATATTTTAAAAAAAAAGTCCCAGTCTTTTGGGACTAAAACTGACCGAGTTACGGAGCTTTGAATATCGCTGACTTAAGACCTCTTTACACCATTTCAATAGCAGTCTTGAAGACGATCCACCAATCAATGCGCAGCATTTGCTCGAAGAGGCCGCAGATTGGTTAAAAATCATGAAATCCAAAGCTCCATAGCTCGCGCTCAGTTTTAGTCGCAGAAGGGTGGGACTTTTTTTTAAATGTTAAGAGTGTCAGGAATATTTTACTAAATATGACATGGGACCGTATAAAAAGTTAAAATTTCGTAACTTTTTCAGGAATATATTTATTCACTCAAAAAACATATTATAATTCTTCCCTTCATTCAAAGCATTTTTCCAATTGGAACTATATTTCTACCTCTAACGGTTACGAAATTAGCTATTGGTATACTAATATACTGTATACTAATTGGCACCTCACTCGGCAAACTCCCATGTTACATCACCATGGTAATGTTTGGAACCGAACAGATTTAAGGCGAATAGAAACAAAGCGTTACTTCTTTTACTGCAAATCTAAGATTCTGCCAGCAAGCAGCAGTAACCTACGCCACAAAGCGATAATTGCATAAAGTCAAGATATCAAAACAAAATTCCACCGTGCTAAGTTGACACATTTTTATAAAGGGGCATAAAGTATTGCACAACTCAAGCGGTACCTTTTTAGATAAAGAAGAGAATGCGAGCGTAGGGCAGTAATATATTAAACGAAATATTTTTACGGCTACATTTCATATTTTAAACGTTCATTTTAAAAAATATACATGGTAAAAATAAAGATTTAAAAATTAGCTTATTTTATCAAATCTGAGTCGCTTACAAATGTCTAATGGCGATTAAAAAGCGTGCAAACATTGCTTTTCTCCGGAAAACCCGAATTTAATAACCTTTTACAATATGTTAAGAACAGGTATACATTTCGATAAAGCCGAATATCGAATCATAAACACAACAGAACGCAGTTGAGGGGATTTCATTAAACCAAGCATTTTTAAGTGCCGGAAAGAAAACGAGGTTTAATTTCGGTGATAAATCTTCATATAAAAAAAAGCAAATATGGTTAAGAAAAATAGAAGGAAAGAACAGAAATCATCACGAATACTGTAGAAGAACAACGATAAAGCTGAGAGAAATTAAGGTACGGGTACAGTTCACGATATTCAAAACGAATCGTTTGCGTTTTTCATGGGCATGATGCATGCATAACAAACGTAATCTAAATGCTTTTGTGTTCACATCGCTTCTCGATCATTCCCGCCGAGAAACAAAGGGATATAGTTTTTGCAGCTCCGTCGCAGATGTTGTAACACATAAACAGACAGAAAGAAGAGAAAAATACATCCAGAACAGCCATCAGAACAATGAACTTACTGAAGGAATACTTGAATAGTTCTGAGATGACGAAATTTTGTTTTCGAAGCAAGGTCAGAATGTTTCAAGCAAATTCTGAACTTTGTTACAGCAATTTGGCAAGCAGCAGCTGATCTTGAGTTAAGGGAGTAAAATATTTATTAATTCTCGAAATTAAATACTTTAAAAATAAAGAACTTCAAATGAAATGTATTTGAAAATACAAAGAGAAGTTCTGATTTAGGGTAGTAGGTAATTAAGTAAATTTTAATAAACTAATTCAAATAAGCTTAATGAACAGAATTCTCCCTCCGAATTCATACAAATCAAATCAAGAAGTTCGTCGAAAATGGTGACCCACTGATAAGTGCATTTAAAAAGTTATGGAATTTTAACAACCCTTTAACATTAAGTTGTTTAATGTTACCATCGTTAGAAAAGAATTTTGATGGTCAGTACATAAACATTTGAATTCTTTCTCGAAATTTTTACTTTTAAATTTATGTATATTTAAATTCATCCGATAAAGTCCAATTCTCTTACTGAATAAAAATTAAACCTAATTCTGGCCACGATTTCAAGTTTTCTTTCCCGTTCAGTCTTGTTAATTAAACGTTTATTTCTATGATGGGTATAATGTAGCAATTTAATGTAACATGCAAGTGAATTAACAGCAACAAAAGGGCAATAAATTATAATTTTTCATAACAATTCGTAAAAGCAAAATTAAAAACAATCAAAAAGTCCAAGATTTTCAATTGGGGGATAAGTAAATGATGAAAGCGGACCGGATTTGTAGGCTCAATATATGAAATTCTAAACATTGTTCAAGAATTTTTAAGCTATCATCAGTCAACAGCTAAGAGCGACTTTTCCGATATACCTGTCTGAAGTATCAAATTTGAACTCCATTCATTTTTCACCTTGAAAAATATGCCTTTCACTTCAATTTCCGAAACAGATTTGAAGTATAAGCTTTTATTAATGATCCGGTGCTAGAGACATCGTGCTCTTAAGACGAGGGCTCTGTTTCAAAGAATATATAGTAAGCTGTTAAATATATCTTAAGACACCAGTTACAGTTGGGATGAATAAATTGAAAATAATAGTCTTATACAATTCAATAATCGTCGAAAAAGTTTTTGTTAAATATCTATTCACAGCACAGAATTCCGTCAAGATTTACGATTAGAAAAAGGATTTAATCTAAAATTCACTGGAAACGGTTTCAATCTGGAAATTTTGAAGAGTCGAACATTTTATTTCATATTGTAGGAAGATTTTAAAAATCGAGAATAGCTCCTTTATAGCTTTTCAAAAAGACGAATAAAAATAATGGAGTCTATTCATGCTCACCTCGTATACGTCAAGTGCGTAGAATACATTAAAGGGGAGTTGGAACCTAAATCCGTTAACCCTAACCCTGTTACTTCGATGTACCTTCTCTCAAAATCTGTTATAGATTACTTGTATAAAAATATTCAAACATGAAAGTACATTTTTCTCATTGTACTGAAATGATTTTTTTTTTTAAAATCAAAGCTTTATTTTTTACAATTTTTTTGTCAAAAAAAAAATAAATAAAAACAGCGGGAGTGGTCTTCCCTAAACTTTCTCGTATACTTCTCGAAAAAGGTGCTCTTTCGCCTCCCCCACGCGTGGATAAAAAAAAATCGAACCTATTGTAACCCAGGATCCAATGACTATCAGTAAATATTTAGGTAAAGAATGAAATTCAAAGAGATGCGTTCCGATTAAATGCGCACCGATTTCTACTCTTGCTTGGCTCAAGGGCAAGGTCGCATAATCCTTCCGCGTGCACAGATTGCTACCAGTACGCATGCGCATGGAGATGGCGGATTCGTTGGAGATGCGATTATACAGACCGACAGACAGTCAACCTTTTGACGGATTTGGCCCAAAATTTTATACGGACCCACATTCATGACGATAAAACTGTGTATGAAATATTATCCATCTAGCTATTCAAGTTTATTTATTTTAAAGAAAAGCACACTACAGAGAAAACTCCATTTACAGAGTGCTGACAAACACACAAAGAACAAAAGTCACAATGAGTAAATAAAAAAAAAATATGCCTTAGAAAGCAAAAAGTAGACCACAGAGAATACATAAAATCATAAAACTTATGCAAACGTATATATAATTAAAAACGAAAACACATAAGTTGAGTTATAGCGTTCGCATGACCGCGAACATACAGACAGAATTCCCGCTGACGGATTTTGTCCAAAATTTGATAGAAACCTACAAATTATGTTTAAAGACCACATACCAAATTTCATCCCCGTACGTACTTTCTCGTATACGAGAAAGTAAGAATGTGAAATTGGTCATTTCGATGCAACTTTTCTCAAAATCTGTTATAGATAGATACATGTTTGAAACTTTTTTTGTGTGTGAATATAGGGTAAAATTTCACTATGTCTAGTTAAATATTTTGAAAATTTATACAAGATAAAACTAACCAAAAGCTCATTTCACTACAATGAGAAAGGTGTACTTTACTTCTAAAAAAAATTTCAAACATGTATTTATAACAGATTTTGAGAAAAGGTACATCGAAGTGGCAAATTTAACATTTTTTGTTTTGACACAAAAAAGTTTGTATAAAATAAATCTTTGAATTTTTTAAAACATCATTTCAGTATAACGAGAAAGATCTACTTTAGTTGCATAAAAAATTTCAACATGAATCTATAACAGATTTTAAGAATACATCGAAGTAACAGACTTAGGGTTCCAACTCCCCTTAAGCCATCTTGTATTTGCTGCTAGGAGTTAATATGTCACTATCCAGCGTAAGACAATTGCAGTTAGATATCATGAGCTGTGACGTTTACCACAATAATATGATGTCACGTGAACCGACTCCATTCCCGATCATTTATTTTAAAAAAGTTGCCAGAGTCGCCTTCGCAAACAAGAAATTCAGTTCTTTCCCCTTAGTTGATTGGTTTAGTTTGCTTAGGGATTTTTGGCACAAGAGACTGCTGCCTGTTATATATATTGCACCAAACAAGTGTTTTATTCAAAAGATTCTTTCTAATATCATTAGTTAAAGTATAGCATTTCTTGAAGATGAATGATTCATTTCTTATCTACACAAATTGTACAATAAAATTTTAAATCCAGTTTATTTTGAATCTGTAGGTTGGAAAAATGGAAGAATTTTTGGTGAAATTCCCAATTCACAGAATTGAAACTCTTTATTTTAAAATAGTTAAACTGTTATTTTGGTAGAATTAATATAAATTCGTTCTGCATCTATCATTTAGTTGCACTTTTACCATATAACACAGAAAGGAAAGGTAAGTTTTAGCATGTTTTAGAAATCAATGTAACGAATAATGCTTCTCAGTCCGTGATACACTTAGACCTGAATTGACAATATGGGTTTGGAGGTTCTATGAAAACTCAAAGGCCGCTAAATCTTGAGCATTTTATTCCTGCTTCAACTAGCTTAAATATAACATAAAAAGGAATATTTAATTTCCATTTCCTTAATTTTGAAAAAACCTAACGATGCTTCTAAAAATCTTCATAAGCGAAATGCGATGGGTAAAACGATGAACAGTCCATCATCTTTTGTCAGTTTTGTTTTGTTTTGTTTTAACGCAAAACTGACGCTAACGCAATTTATTACATATAATACAAAAGAAGCAATTTTACAATCGGGGGGGGATGGAACCGTCAGATGTAAATTAAGTTTTTAAAAATATCTGCACACACATAGATCGCCTGAATTACTTTATAAAATTGCTGACTTCCTTCCTGTTCGTTATTAAAAAGTTTAAAAAATCAAAGCACGTGAAAAGAATGAAACATTTATAGCCTCTGAAATACTTAAATGTAATACTCTGTTTACAAGACAAGTTTTGAAAAGCCGCAAATTGCTTTGCGAAGATACTTTTCTTAACAACCAATACTACTCATATTTATTTTGATATTAGATTTCATTTTTTACAAGCCTTAGAGTTCTTAGGTTTCTACGAGTAAACTAATCCAGAGAAAGCAATAAAAATGGTATATTTGCAAACAGTAACAAAAATTCTTAATTTCATATATAATGTAGTTTGTCCAGAAAAGCTCTTTTTCTCCTATACTACATCTTCACAGAAATTGCCTGTCTAAGCAATACTAAGAAGTCCTTAAATGTGTGGACAATCGTAACCTTACGACTACGAAATATTTTTAATCGCAGAACTTGGTATTTGTTTCTTATCCTTTTCAAAGAAGTAACCATTTTGAACTCTGAAATTAGCGGACGACTGATTTTAGAGCGCAGGGTGGAAGTGAACTCAGACCTCTTTCATTTTGAGACTGAATGGTTCAACTTTAACAATTTCGTTCAAACTGTTGGAACATTTGGACGTTCCTCTTTCAAATGATTGGTTGATTAGTTGAAATTGGCGCAAGAGCCAGACCTGGTCATGCTGCGGCAAACATATGGCGAGCCTCTTTCAAAAGAGATCTCGCTCATTCCAACATCATAAATATTGAGGAAATTATGCAAAGAATATGACAAATCAAAACACGTGCACGCGACCTTCCACTAGAACCTTCTGTAGCAAATAAAGACGGTTGAATTCTTTTGGGGGAAAAAAGCGCCAGTCACTAGACAGCTATGCATAATCTCTCGCATTCCATAACTCTTCAAGCTGCAAATTCTTCTCGTCTAATGAACGAAGAATCTCTTCAGTTACGACATGGTAAATGGACCAACTCTTATCTCACGCGTGCTTTTGAACAGTCATCTAAGCAGACGAATATTCTTCAGACCAAAACGAATGGAAACTGAACAGAAAATAAAGCTTAATTGACACAACGAATATCAGCAGAAAAGTGTGCGAAATACCTCAATCCACGACAAGCATGAAATGAAAAAAAAAGGTGTCTCTGTGTGTGGGGAAGGGGGGTAGGGAAGGCTCACGCACTTCCAATCATGCAAATTAATCGCCGAATGAGATCGTCTTCCGGAAATCAAAGCTGCCAGCCCGGGAAGGGCAAAGTCATTGGGAGAGACCCCCACCCCTCCGACTGGCATCAGAATCGCTATCGAGTGAAATATCTGTGGCAAGTGAGCGTTAAATGGGTTCGCAAAATGCACAGATTCTGTCAAGCGCCTCGACTCCAGATGGAAATTAATTAGCTCCTTTAATCGAATCGGGTGTAATTGCAGCCGGCCATAAACGGGGAGAATGCGCGGATTCGCGCCGATTTATCGATGCGAAGAGCCCGGAATAAAAAGGAAACAGGACACCGTGAATTTGGGTTTCCAGCTGTAAATGGAAAGCACTACAGAAGCGGAAAAGAGATGCGTCTGTGCTGAAGGATGCGGGGGATTTATTTCTAAATAAAGTGTGGCTTCTGGGCCTTTTGCAGCGGCAAATCGTGGGGCGCAATTACGCCGCAGGGAATTAAATTCGAGGGACTCGAATCGCGAAATGGACGGAAATTTAAATGGCACACTTTTTTCGTTTGTTTTTAATTACATTTCAAAACACAACACCCAAACGGCAAACAAAGAATCCTTCTCGGGTGGTTGGTACGAAACAGGAACCCACTTTTTGAGAATAATATCTTCGTTCACTAATATTTCGAAATGCTCCTAGTTTTAATTTAATGATTTTAAAGGTTTTACAACTTGATTTAATAATAAAAACTTGGTATTTTGGTATAAATAAAGGAAGAGTGTTTAAGAACAGCAGTATCCAAATAGCAGGAATGAAATTTTAATTCCTTACAAAAAATTTCACTAAATCAGAAAAATTTACTAATTAAGTTTTAATTACTAATATTGCATCGTATCAGTATTTTGATGAATTATCCCGATAATGAATTTTGAAACTTCACTCCTATGAAAGTCATAAGATATGTTTACCACTTTCACAGATACTGATTAGGGCGAAACAACAAGACAGCAGAAGTTTAGAAAGGAAATTGAGCAATTAATATTAGAATTATGCACGTATATCCGAAATGTCGATTGCAAAAAATAATATATTAAGAAAAAATATTACTTCGAAGACGGTTACATTTAGTCTTTGATTTTGAAGGGGAAAAAATTAAGACTTTCCTCTGGGCACTTTTTAATACCCTCCACAACGACACCTTTTAAAAGTTCATTAAAATGAATTATTTTACACTCTTTTAGAGTGTTCCACCAAATGTTAATATCTCGTGCGAAATTTCTGGCATAATCAAACTTTTTCCCACATAACTATCCTTTAAATGTGTGAAAGAGAAAAGTCTTGCTATCCGTCATATCTTCAGTGGAACTCATCCTATGTATTTATCTTTGAAAATGTATAATTATTAAGCTGCTTCTGAAAATACACCTGTGTCATTCCTAAGATTTCAAAAGGACTAGAGCAGCGTTTTCCAACCTTTTTGATTGTGCGGACCACCTATTGTATAGAAAATATTTTGCGACCCACAAACTAAATATACAAGTAAAAAAAATACAAACATATATAATGCATTTATATATTATATCCCCGTATATGTCAGCAATTAGTAAAGCTTACTGCAAAAGGATTAATAAAATATCGTTTATAAAGCACAAAAACAAGTGACGACTCTTAAAGCTTCCCCAACTCTTGACTAGCGTTCTGAGGCCCGCCAGGTTAGGAAGCGCTGGACTAGAGGATTCGGCTTCTTGTTCGCTTCGCTCGCCAACCAACGAGATTTTCGTTTTATCAAGTATTTCAGTGAATGATGCTGATACAAAAACCCCGTTAAATGAGGCTGGTGGCAGTGAACGGGGCAAGAATCGTATTCCTGTAGCCATTTCCAAGCAACGACCACTTTTCGGATTGGTATTAAAATCCAATGAGAAATCAAAGGAAAATTAACACTTATTTTTTATTCGATTTTTGCAATGGTTTATTGTGGATGATGCTACAAAAACATATGTGGTAAAAGCTCGTTAGTAAAAACAATCAGTTGAACTTCTAATTTTGTTCCATTCAAAAGGTTTTATATTGTCCATTTTCAATCTTCTGTAATATTTTACTTTTTCGTATACGAAGTACTGTAATCATCAAAAAACTAGACCTCAAAATTGATTAATTTTCATGTTTTAAACCTCCCAAAGTCCCCCAAAAACCATTTTTGGAATAATGTCTGTCCGTTGACATGACAAGTCGAAAAATGGAACGAACTAGACGAACGAAAGTTGGTATGTAGTCATAACACCAAAATTGTGGATCTATATCGAATTTTGGTCCGATTCCGTCAACGGGAAATTTGTCAGCCCATACGAACAAAAACGGAATGTGCTGGAGAGGTGCAATTTGGCGCATGTTTTTGTCATCTGAATCTTATTTATGTATCAAATTTTGGCCCAAATCTGTCAATGGGTTGACTGTCTTTTCTTGTATATGTGAAAGCGATAGTTCGAAAACGCAACAAGCTAGATGTAAAGACCACATGCTGAAATTCTTACATCACAATAAAGATATATACTGATCGTTTCAAAATAACAAGACTAGCACTTTTTGACGATTTTACTCGGGAAAGGGGCGACAGGCAATGTGTAAGATGAGCACATTTTCGGAGTTATTTGATAGGTCACGCAAAGCAAAAGGTAAATATCTTGCCCTCGATTTTTCACTTCACCCCTATTTTGATTAAATCAACTCCGCCTGGCGATTGCGCAAAAGCGCGGAGGGTTTCGGATTCCGAGAATCATCTATACCCAGTTTTGGAACCAATAGATCAACGGGAAGAAATACTAAACACAAAACAGCAGAAGTATACCAGAAAGTCGAAGGGGAGGACATTTCCGCTGGTTTACTAACTAAAATGATTTATATTGTTTGGCGAGTGTGCGGAGATGAGAGGGAAATATTGTCTCAGTATATATCTTCTTTAATAATGAAATGAACATTGGATTTTTCAAAACAAAAGTAAATGCGTTTACAATTTATGTGCGTTTCGTAGAAGTAAACGAATCTAAGGTAAATTCTGAGAAATGAAAGAACTTTTAAAAAATTGTTGAGATTTCGGCAGCTTCATCCCGTAATACTAACATCTACTGTAAATTCACAGATGGCGTAAAAATGATATTTTAGGTTACGAAAGGAGATAAGGATTATTAGATCTCCAGAGCTGAATCCATTCTATGTGGACGTTCAGCACAATTATGGATGATCGAAACTGTTTACCTTGGAAGAGAGTTTAATTAGGTAAAGAGCGGTAGCTTTCAAATGCATTCCTCTCCAGCATCCAATGCGATTAGTTTCATGCGAATGACACGGAAAGAAGACTGGATGAGACAAAAACAGCGACGAGAAAAGACGTTGCGAAACTTTCAGTCTGATTAAAAAAATTAGCATTTAATTGCAATCAAGCTAGTAGGAGAGCTAAGTACGCTCTGATTTCAACAGATTTTATTCATTTATGCGTGGGTTACTTTCCCTATTTTTTGTATGAAATTAATAAATTTGTAATCGGAAGATTGGATTTAATTAAAACTTTGACTGGAGCTCCTATGGTCACAAGTCAGTTTTTATAGATTTAACCCTCTGAGTGGTTCGGTCTCCCTTGTAAAGCGATTCGAAAAGCGATTGTTCGAAGACCCCTTATCTGTTTTAAAAGTGTGCCCTCCTCCGAACAGAACATGTTCCAAAAGCGCAGCGGATTCAGTCTCTTCCCCCCTCTGATCCATGGGTAATCAGCAACCCCCTCGAAGGGACTAACCACAAGAATCCGTTCTATTCAGCTAGGATCCTATTCAAACTAGCCCTTACTGCCTTCGGAGAGCCCACCTGTTGTGTGATAAATTAACACTTCAGGTCTTCAAGATGGGCAGTTGGGATCTATTTTCTGCACATTGCTCGTGTCAACAACACCAAATGACAAAAATACACACCGGTTAGGCGCGTATACCTATTTTTCATGTTTTGAATATCTAATAAAGTGAACACTATTGAAGCTGCATAAAAGTTGATGATTTTTAAGATCTTTGTGATTTAAATTTTTTGCCGTTTATTAATATTTGTATTTTAGCTGCTGGCTGTATTTTATATTAGTAGTTTTTTTATATCCGTGACTTCACTTTATTTACTCGTCAGCATATTATTCTATGAATTTAAAATTAATTTACTAAATTTTAAGGATTAAAAACAATGCCATTATATATATATATATATTCAAAAATTAATCAAATATTCATATATTCAAATTTTAATATACATATATTAAAAATTAATTAAATATAATTAAAAAAGACATAAAAAATTAGTAAAAAATAATTATATATATATATATATATATAATTATTTTTTACTAATTTTTGATGTAGCAATAAAAGTTTTCATATTGCTTCTTGATTTAGTACTCCGTAAAAGGTAGAAAATTGAGAAACGATCATAAATATAAACAGTGTTTAACTGGATTAATCCGTTTTGTATGCACATAAATACTTATTATATGGATAGTCGCATAATAATCTGTATTCTATAAAACCGCCTGTAATAATTAATACATATGAAGGATTAG
Organism: Araneus ventricosus; assembly: GCA_013235015.1. Taxonomy (NCBI): domain Eukaryota; kingdom Metazoa; phylum Arthropoda; class Arachnida; order Araneae; family Araneidae; genus Araneus; species Araneus ventricosus. Next base: position 174,935 of record BGPR01000937.1, read on the forward strand.
AAATAACCTTCTTATCCCCTGAATAATGTTTTAAATTAACTAATACTACAAACCTTTTTTACTGAAACTTGTACTATATGCTTGTTAAGAGCACGAGTTAATAATTCTCAAAATAAAGTTTACGTTTAGACTAAATGTTAGAAGAAATAACGTATACATATACCGTTATTTAGCACGCAAGATATTATCTTTTATTATAATAAACAGAAAATTAATTCACCTAGATTAACAAAATTTGAAACTTTTATACTATAGTACCGGTCATAGAGCATCCCGTGGCCAAATTTTCAAAATTAAATTTAATTCTTTATTTATAACTTTTTTATCGAAAAGAAAGGTATATTAGAGTTTAGACAGGGCATTAGAGTTTTTTGAGCCTATTTAAACGAAAATTGGACCCTTATCTACAATTAGGGTTGCGTTTAGGAGTTACCGTATTCACAGAAACACGAAGTGTAAAACGAGGAGATATATCAAAATTCGAATTTACAATCAATGATTACAGTACTTTCTCTTTGTATACTACGTATACGAGAAGGTAAAAGCAATCAACATTTTTTCAATCAATTTTACGAAAATGGGCCTTGGTACGAAGTACAAAATTGTTGAATTATTTTCTACAGATAGTTTTTTACAAACTTGGTAAAATCGAAAGAATAGGGAGGAAAATCTACCACATATTCGAAATTAGTCAGGTTCCCTTTTGTGCTATTCAAAAACAGTTTTGGGTCTTTTCGTACTAAATATAAAGGGAATTTTATAAGCATAAAAATGACACTTTATTCTTTATACAAAATTTTAAAAATTAAATTATATATCTCATTCATGTATACCATACTACTTGGAAAATAAATATCTTGTTTGCAGTTTTATAATTATCCATTCAAGTTCAGAATGAAAATAAAAACGTGTAGATAAATCTGAATTATATAAAAAAATTATGCTTTACAAATTACAGCACACGCACACACATCCAAGATATTGCTATAAAACACATTATATAGTATGTGATGGTGGAATTTGGAAATAATTCAATGCCTGAGACTGCTATTATTTTTGGAAGAACTGTCCTTAAGCTTGTTAATATCGGATATATCAAAGGTTTGTAACACATAATAGTGGATTCTTGTCTCATAGCATTTATTAAAATTCACCTCAGAATTGGTATAAGATTTACCAAAAGCACTGGAATTTAAGCATTTAGATTTGATCACATATTGAATAATGCTTAATAGCAAATCAGCAAAACTGTAATGGTTCAAGGAACCAATGCATAAATGCAGTCTCTGAAGTAAGAAATAATATTTTCTTAGAAATAGTTTTGGGTTCTAGGAAGAAATACAGATTTTCAATGATAATTGAAATAATCTCTACACAGTTGAGCTGCAGATAATATCAGACTCTCAAAAGGATTAGTATCAGCAGTATACAACGATGTTCCCCGATACAGTGCTTTTAACAGATGGTTATGTCTATCTGTACGTGAAAAACATGTGACATAAACAGATAGAGAATCAGTTTGAGAAAGGTCGTTGCAGAGGACTGGTATATACAGTGGCGATTTTTCGCACAGGTGTTAGAGGCGCTCGCCTCGTGCATCTAGGGGGCCTCAAAACCTATTCGATCTATATCGTAATACTAAGCCGAAGATGAATTTTCGACATTGGGTAGGGGGAGGGGCCTCACAGCAATTTTGCGCCTGTGTCCCCATACTGACAAAATCCGCCAGTGGATATAGCATGATTGATTCACTGAAGAAATACTTCTGACAAAATTCCCGTGCTCTTTAAGATCAGTAAAAGTTATTAAAATGGTATCATTGGTAAAAATTGTTAATTGACGACAAAATAGTGACACTTCATAGATGTTTTGGCCGTTCTCGGTGAGGAATACAAAAAAGTTTGGGGGCCGTTTCGTATCGTACCGTTCTTTTCGAAAATATAAAGCAAATTTAACAAGCTTAAAACTGACCCTTTACTCTTCAAATAAGTTAAATAAAATAAAAAACATATAGAAAATAAATATTTTATTTACAGTTGAAATATTATTTATTAAAGTTCAGAATGAAGAAAATGGAGCAGATAAATCATAATTTTATAAAAAAAATTACACCTTACAAATTACAGCATGCACGCATAAGATAATGTAATAAAACACATGATCTGGCAGGTGACGGTAATATTTTGAAATAATCCAAAGCCAGAGACTGCTATTATTACTGAAAGATCAGTCTTCAAAGTTGTTATTAGTGGATCTGGATGTATCAATGGTTTCTAACATATATTAGTGGATTTCTTTTCTCAGAGCATGAATGAAAATTTAACTTGCAGTTGGCATGCATTTACCGAAAGCAATTCAATTTAGCTATATAGTTTTAATCATTTATAGAAGAATGCTTAATAACACATCAGGAAAAAAATTGTGCTTCAAGGAACTAATGCGCAAATACAGTATTCGTATAATATTTTCTGAGAAATATTTTTGTCTTCTTTTATTTTAAGCAAGAAATAAACATCTTCATTGATTATTCAAATAAACGTAAGAGAGTTAAGCTGCAGATATTATCAGTCTCATAATAAGATTATTAAAAGTCTGATAAGATCACACACCCAAACATTAAATTTAGTCGATAACGTTTTCATCTAAACTATATTTTCCCCTGCCTTTAACAAAAAGAAAATATTTTACAATGTAAAAAATAAAATTTTTTTCCACTTTCTTTAATTTTTATTTCCATGTACGTTATTTTTTCAGTTCAAAGTGACCTAAAAATAAATTTCCGGCTAATAATTATTTAATAAAATGATAATTATCTTTCGGAATGAATTTTTTCATTGTAATTTTTATGAATTTAAAACATATTTTTCTAAATGTTGTAATAATGAAGTTAAAATCTGTTCTAGTCTAAAAAAATTACACTTAAACCTGAAAATTAATTTTTTTAATAAAAATCAAATACATATATAATGAAATAATTGTAAAACTGAAATTTTCGATTTGATCTGAAAGATAAAACAATAAAAATAATGCATCATTTTCATATACCTTAAAACTTGCTCTATTTTTTGACAAAAATTTAATTTTACTCTATTTTTATAAATGAAAAATGAGTAGATGGAGATTATTAATATGAAAGAAGTTTACATTAATATCATAAAACTAGTTGAACGTGGGTGAAATGTGTTGATTCAAGAACACTGTTCAACTATATATAAATAGCAGATTTTCTTAGCTTCCCCTAGGCTTTCAATTTTTTTATGCTTGAATGCGGTATTGGAACAAAATCTATTTTACTTAAACCACAATATCTATTTTACGTAACCATTCGATATGGATCTTTAAAGCATTGAGGCATTGAAAAAAAATCTTATATCACATAAATTGTATTAAAAGAATAGTACTTGAAACATAATATAGCATCAAAC
>BGPR01000937.1:180795-192598 GCA_013235015.1 Araneus ventricosus
ATGATTGATTCACTGAAGAAATACTTCTGACAAAATTCCCGTGCTCTTTAAGATCAGTAAAAGTTATTAAAATGGTATCATTGGTAAAAATTGTTAATTGACGACAAAATAGTGACACTTCATAGATGTTTTGGCCGTTCTCGGTGAGGAATACAAAAAAGTTTGGGGGCCGTTTCGTATCGTACCGTTCTTTTCGAAAATATAAAGCAAATTTAACAAGCTTAAAACTGACCCTTTACTCTTCAAATAAGTTAAATAAAATAAAAAACATATAGAAAATAAATATTTTATTTACAGTTGAAATATTATTTATTAAAGTTCAGAATGAAGAAAATGGAGCAGATAAATCATAATTTTATAAAAAAAATTACACCTTACAAATTACAGCATGCACGCATAAGATAATGTAATAAAACACATGATCTGGCAGGTGACGGTAATATTTTGAAATAATCCAAAGCCAGAGACTGCTATTATTACTGAAAGATCAGTCTTCAAAGTTGTTATTAGTGGATCTGGATGTATCAATGGTTTCTAACATATATTAGTGGATTTCTTTTCTCAGAGCATGAATGAAAATTTAACTTGCAGTTGGCATGCATTTACCGAAAGCAATTCAATTTAGCTATATAGTTTTAATCATTTATAGAAGAATGCTTAATAACACATCAGGAAAAAAATTGTGCTTCAAGGAACTAATGCGCAAATACAGTATTCGTATAATATTTTCTGAGAAATATTTTTGTCTTCTTTTATTTTAAGCAAGAAATAAACATCTTCATTGATTATTCAAATAAACGTAAGAGAGTTAAGCTGCAGATATTATCAGTCTCATAATAAGATTATTAAAAGTCTGATAAGATCACACACCCAAACATTAAATTTAGTCGATAACGTTTTCATCTAAACTATATTTTCCCCTGCCTTTAACAAAAAGAAAATATTTTACAATGTAAAAAATAAAATTTTTTTCCACTTTCTTTAATTTTTATTTCCATGTACGTTATTTTTTCAGTTCAAAGTGACCTAAAAATAAATTTCCGGCTAATAATTATTTAATAAAATGATAATTATCTTTTGGAATGAATTTTTTCATTGTAATTTTTATGAATTTAAAACATATTTTTCTAAATGTTGTAATAATGAAGTTAAAATCTGTTCTAGTCTAAAAAAATTACACTTAAACCTGAAAATTAATTTTTTTAATAAAAATCAAATACATATATAATGAAATAATTGTAAAACTGAAATTTTCGATTTGATCTGAAAGATAAAACAATAAAAATAATGCATCATTTTCATATACCTTAAAACTTGCTCTATTTTTTGACAAAAATTTAATTTTACTCTATTTTTATAAATGAAAAATGAGTAGATGGAGATTATTAATATGAAAGAAGTTTACATTAATATCATAAAACTAGTTGAACGTGGGTGAAATGTGTTGATTCAAGAACACTGTTCAACTATATATAAATAGCAGATTTTCTTAGCTTCCCCTAGGCTTTCAATTTTTTTATGCTTGAATGCGGTATTGGAACAAAATCTATTTTACTTAAACCACAATATCTATTTTACGTAACCATTCGATATGGATCTTTAAAGCATTGAGGCATTGAAAAAAAATCTTATATCACATAAATTGTATTAAAAGAATAGTACTTGAAACATAATATAGCATCAAACCAGGCTGACATTAAACAAAAAAAAAAATCCGACACTGCAATTCTTCCGGAAATATAACCTCAATGCAAATAGCATTAAAATTCCCCACACCACAGGGGAGAGTGGGGTTTCGGATCCTGTGCCATCTTCAATTTGCAGTAAGTACATCCTTATCAGTCTTCATTGTGTTGACCTGTGCTCTCCCCGGATAATCAATCAAGATGTCAAACCAAGAAAGGGGGGGGGGTAAGAAATTAGGAAAAGTACGTGTGTTACACTTTAGAGACAGTTCACAATGAACGTAAAATTCAGTGCAAACCGATTTCGGGGTGTTTTCGACCACACGTTGAAATGCGTGTTTAACGATTTTGGGGTTGTCCAAGGTCAACGTAGAAATACGTGTGAAACACTCAGAGGGTTAAACATATTTTCATAATGTATAAATTTTATTTATCGATAATTGAAAAAATAAAGAATCTTTATTTTGTACCACTAGGAATTTTTCTGTAATGTTCTCCGAAAACTGCTATATCATTTCAAAATGTATCTTTTGGATACGATTTTCTACGGCACAATAGCACCTATTATTAGCAATTTTCTAAATTTTTCTGTTAAGCCTTTTAAACATTATCGGAACCTATTTGTTCCTATAAGTGTTTCTGTGTGTAAATTGAAATTTTACAAACATAAGGTAATAAATACAGATTAAATGCGTCTACCGAGTGAGAAAATAGAAAGTCAAGTGTTTTTTTTTTTCAAGATCACTGTGAAGCCCCACACGTTTCAAACAAAATGTTTAATAGTCACATTTATTCTTGCCTAAATTTTTACTATTTTGGAAAATTATTTTTACACGTTGTCATTTCAGCCAATTCAAGGAAAATATGAAAATAATCATCGAAAATGTTATTTCCTCGACTTTCTCGTGTTCTTCTCTACAATACGGTGCGTTTAATGTTTGTCTTCGTTGTATAATGAAGAGTTTCGTTGAAGCCACCCTGTTTCCGTTAAAACAGGGTGGTCACAAATTATTGGACCCATTTCAAAAATTAATAAAAAAAACAAATGATATTACAACTACGGTTATTTTTTTAAAACGAAAGCACATTTTAAAAAGGTTGGTTTTTTTTCCAGATAGATAACGCGCCGTTACGGTGGTCTAAGTGGTCGTAAATTATTGGACATCTCCCATTTTTGAGAGCCATTATCTGCGAAACTATTAAAACTAGAAGAAAAATAAAAGCACATATTTGTAGGAAATTGTAAGCTATTTAATTTGTTAAATCAATTGTAATTCGAAAACTAAATAGTTTTCGAGATATTCAACAAAAACTAAAAAAGGAAATCAGAAAACGCGCACCGGCTTCTGCCGATCGGTAGCCATTGCGTATGGAAATCTCTCACTGTAGCAAATTTAGAACGCCGTAATGGCACGTCACCTATCTGAACAAAACTTTATTGGTTCTCTCATTTAAAAAAATGCAATTGTAACATTATTCGTTTTTTTTTATTAATTTTTTTAATGTGTTCAATAATTTGTGACCACCCAGTATAATGGATACACAATTTGATAAAAGGTTATAATTCTAGTGTCAAGACCAGATATCAAATTTCATTTGTCTGGCTAGTTCCGTTTTTGAGCTATCGAGTTTACAGACAGACATAATTACAAAAGTAATTTGTTCGGACTCAAGGAGTTCTAAAACATGAAGACTCGTAAAAATCTGGAGATCCCAATTTTTTGACGGTTGCAATACTTTCTCTTAGTATAATACTTCGTATACAAAAAATGTAAAAATGCAGTCTTAAGGGGACATGCGACCTTTAAATCTCGAAAATTTTTGATTTTTGGAAAAAAAATATTATTCCCCAGTCTTTTTTGAACAATTTAAAACAACTCGTGTTAAAAAAATTCCCGTAATTATGAAATTTATGAAGGAAAATATATCGGCTATTCAACGCAAACATTGAACATGGCCATGACTTTAAAGCACTATATCTCAAAATGTGTTTTTTAAAATATTGAACGCACGATATCTCAAGAACTATTGAATCTTTTTACATAGAATTTTTACTGAAAATGTGTTCTGCAAATTGAACCACAGTTTTGTTCATATTTTCTCAAAAGAAGTTTTTTTGGTGGGGTTAGAAATGTTGAAAATTTTAACAATTTTTATTTTAAATTGGTATATAAAATAAAAATTAGATTTAAATGTTAATAAATTGAGGTTCAGTTTCTTAAACAGACTGTTTGGATTACTTAGATACCCAAAATATTTTGTTTATACCAATATTTTATCCGTAGTCATGAGCGCAAGGTGACTATCTCATTTTTTCTCCAAAAATTATACACATATTTATTACTCTCTCAAATAAATACATATCAATATTGAGATTTGAAAATGTGTGTACAATAACAGAAAGAACATATTTTTCTAGAAAAAAAAGTTAGTTTGTGAAATGTTTTGTTTTAGAGATATAATGTATCGAATTTGACAGTTTCCCCCCCGTTCTTCGGATGTTTAAAGGGCGTATGTCCCCTTAAAAGAAAAAAATAAAACCAACTGAAACTATCGATATCAAAAATCTCTTTGATACGAGCATAGACTTTACAAACAAAATTTATCGGTAGCGGTTCCATCCAAAAAAAAGAGATTTGTTACTGTCAGAAAAATATCTTCATGAAAAGTATGAATGACATTCATTCACAACGAAGTAGTGCTATCAATTCATTGAATGTACTAAACAGCTTAAAAGAGGTACGCTATAGCTAGTGGTTTAATGATCTAATAAACATCTTGCATTCATTTTTCTTTCGCTATCACGCTCACCATCTTCAAGGTCTGCAGCTTCAGCATTCAAATGTTTCTAAGATATTCCTTGACACTTCAAGCATAACCTCGTGAGCTACACGAAATCTGGACAACACAGGATGTCGCTGAAACTAACTAAGCTTGCGATAGATGATCGGAAACGTTAATTTGATACAGTGAATTAAGATATCCTGTCAGATTCGCCAGATAAGAAGACGCCGTGATTTGTATGCCATTTAAAATAACCATCAAAAGCATCCGAAAATTCTTGAATCATCAAGTAAGTCCAGAAGTATAGGAGCTAGGGATTTTACATTGCATATCGGTAACTCGGAAATCGCAGAACAATTGATAGATATTACCTTCACAAATTTGAAGCTTTGCTTACGAATGGAAAATTAACTGCCGCTTATCGATAGAGCTGTATGAGGTAATGGTGGATTAAAAAAAACCCTCAACAGTTGGAAACGGTCGTTTCTTATAAAAACGGAATGATTTAATTTAGTTATAATTACGTCCCGTTTTGCAGCAACACGAGGGCCATTTGGAAAGGAACCTCGTAATTTTGAACCGTGGTCACCCGAGACTTCATCCCCTCTTCAGGGGGAGGACATTTGGCCCCGACGGATTTCGCGTGCACCAGACTTGCTTACACCGCGGTTCTTCGATGGAATCGGGTCTCGAACCTGGAACCCTCCGGCCATGTAACCAAGACCTTATCATCAGGACACCGCGGCCCTAAAAATCAGATGAACCGTTGTGCGTCAAACAAAATGTAAGGTGCGAAACTTCTGCCAGCTTTCTCTTCGGCAAAGAAAGATAGTTCTTTTCAACGGACACAAGCTAATTGCATTTGATTTGCCGTAAATATTACGTTGTAGACCTCAATACCTCTTATTTTGAGTGCGAATGGAGAGGAGATACATCGTAGTGGATATAACTTTTTTCCCTCGCTAACGCAAATCATTTGTTTTAATTAATAAAAGGCCTTTCTTCTAAACCTTCCAATAAGGTAATTTACTACATGTAGAATAATTAAAAGACAAAAAAAGGAAACAAGAGATAGCCAATTATTTAAGTTCCCTGCGGGCAGATAAAAACTTCTAAAAAGACTGTAATAAAATTAATCACTGGAAAAACAATCAGCACCACGAATATGTTTTCAAAAACGGCAGTGAAAACAGACCGAATTCCGTTTACTGAAGCTGTTATTGTATGGCAACGGATTCGGAAACCCTCCGCGCTATTGCGCATGCGCCGGGCGGAGTTATTTTCATCAAAATAGGGGGAAATGAAGAATGGAAGAATGTTTACATTTTACTGAGCGTGATCTAACAAAGGACTCCGGAAATGCGCTCATATGACTCATTGCCTGACACCCCTTTCGGGTGCAAAATCGTCCAAAAGTGGTAGTCTCGGAATCCGTTGCTGAACATTATTTATGTCGTTTTATTCAACATTTATTTATTCTAAATATTTCGTTTTCATCTTTCGAAACTAATCAATGAAAGGTCACAATGGCTTCAACAAAATGTGCGCAAGATTCAAAAATCTTTATTTTAGTGAACTTCTAACAACATTCTATATTTCTGGAAAGTAAGTGTTCAACAGAAACATTTCATTATTCGACTTGAAGAGTTTCAAACATTTTATTTTATTAAAAAATGAAAGGGATTTTTAATCCAAGTTTGTAGTGGATCATATGGTTATGTGATGCACATCAAACGCACCGTGCCAATTTAATTATGGAACCCACTGCACTCCACGCAGGAGGAGAAACGGACGTGACGTCAGAGCAAAGCGTAAGACATCGGACAGGTAAATGTTCGGTAGTATGCGCAGTTATGCTATATGTCTGTAACATCACGTGATTTGACTCTAGTTTGTTAAGACTGGGAGAGAGACATAAAAAGATTTATCCACCAGCTGCAGATCAGGTTCAGGAAAAAGGGAAGAGAATAAAATCAAGCTGTATGAGTGGGTGCATCAATCAAAAGTCAAGTATCAATTGCAATAGCTTTTTTAAAGGGGAAACATAAATACACATAAATATTCTTAAAAAATCATCCCTTTAACTGTTTTTGAAAAATTGAAGAATCCTGTTTGAACAATCTGAACGTAAACGTTTTACTTAATGCTTTATACGAAGCTACTCAATTTTACATATTGATTCGAGTGCTGATTTTTGAAACGGGCAAACCAAACTTCAATAGGTAGCATATTTAAATGAAAAACCCAGAAAGTACAAAAGGCATTTTCCCTTTCAGAGGGACGACAATAAATTAAAGATGGTTAGTTATGCTCAGAAAAATAATTTTATTATTTGGCACGAAAATTCAACAGCCAAAAAACAATAAAAAGGAAACTGAATGAAAGATTATTAATTCAGAAACGTGTTCACATCACAAAAAAGACAGTTATTTCATCATGTTAATCTTCTTTCAACACATTGTCAGTTGTGATATTGAACAAAATGAAACTGATGTTATGTCAGAAGACCTTGATAACTGCAAGACAGGTACGTCCTGACATCTAACAAAGCGTGAAATTTTATTCATAAACTGTCAAGGCTCCAAAAAAAATTTTTTAAAAATCTTTAGTTGAATAACTTACTGAAATTTTTATTGTTTAAAATCTAGCGATTAAAGGTTTTTTCTCGCACACACGAGCTCAACAAGCTATCTAAAATATGGAATTGATATTTTTAAACTAATGTTTACATTCTCTAAAATGATTTAGAAAGTCCTGACAACATTTAAACTACTTAATTAAGATTTGTCTGCACCAAGTTGAGTTTCATTTAAAAAACAAATTTTCCAAAAGCGCAAAATCTGAATTCTGATTAATCATTCCGAACAAGAATTCCAGCATATATTTTCAGCAATACGTGATTAACGAGTTAATTTTCCCAAACAGAGATTGAGAAAAATAAGGCAATCGAATTTTCCCTTTAACCATCATTAATAATTTTCAAGAATGAATGAATAAATCTATTCGGTAATTTCAGTTCAATTGCTCGATTCAAGAGCAAGCTAACTTCCTGGGAACTACTCACTTCGGAATTTCCTTCAGACATGCGAAAGCGGGAAAACTTGCAAGTCTAGAACACAGAATGTCATCGCTCGGCCTCTCCTAAACAGGTTTCCGAAACAACTTTTTCGGAGATATGCAAGATTGAATGGGATACTATCTCTTTAATATCTTCGTTATGGCAAGAAAAATTTAAGTTGTAAGCGATAGCAGACTTTTTAGGACTACCAATATTGGAGGGAGCCTTGGTAGAGGAAGTGTCAATTTGAACGAACGAAATAGAAAATAAGTTATAGTGTAGTAATTAAATTTTTAATGTGCGTGTTGAGTTTTTTACCGTTTAATCTCATGCATACACGTTTTCAGCAATTTACCAAGCATGGAAATAAGGAGCTGTTACACCTAAATCAAACCATTCAGCAGAACGTAGTTTTCAGCGCTAATGAGAGTAACAATTTAAGATCTACCATAGAACAGAATAGACTTAATAATCTCCGTGTGTTGTACTTAAAAGTCAGCAATAATGTAGTCTGTGGAGTTCAACGGAAAGTCAATTGTTCTTTTTCAAGGAACCAAGTTTGTCGTGTGGCGCCAATTTAAGATTATAATTTTTATATTTCTAATTACAGATAAGCAATGTGTAAAATAGTATAGTCAGCGCTTCATTGCATCATAAAAAACATTTTATTTCTAAGCCCGTTTGTGTATTTTCTAAAGCAAATTATGTTAATTGCATAACTGAAACAAAGTTTTTTTTTTTTTCTAAATTGCCAAAAAGGAGAAGGGGGGAGGATGTTAACTAAATAGGGGTCTCAAGAACGCGACTCGTTTTATGAGATGAAATATATATTGGACACAATAGAAAAATCGAATGCATAGATAATTTCCGTTTTTCCCAGAATTAAAAATTATACTACAATATAGCTTTTTATGAAGTGATATTTCAGTGAGAATAGATACTGAATTATAATATAATCAATGCAATTCTATTTTCACATTACACTGTAAAACTGGATACAGAAATTAATTATTTGTAACACCTCAGTAGGAAGGATTTATGATAAAAAAAAGTAATGGCTTAAACCCTACGATGCAGTGTGTAATTTCAGAAATATGCTTTAAAAACCGTATTAATGTTTCTCGTGTATGAATTTAAGATACTGCGTTTGTAGTTTCAACTGCACAGTTTTACAAATTTGCTAGTATCCGAAATATTCAAGCATCAAAATACGCAAAATGAATAGTGTTCTAAACAATCTAAGCTATTCGCAACAGCACCATATGTATCATTTAAATCCTAAAATGCATTATATAATGTGCGAAATTAGTAATTATTCTTTCAATGACGACACTAATGCCAGAACATTATTTTTGAAAGAATACCAGAAAGCCATTTTTCCTAACATGTACATAACTGCATTCCATACTGACATATCAAGCATTTGTTGACATTGAATAAATAGTATCGAGCTCCTACTTACAATGGCAAAAGAATAACAATAGAAAAATGAATAAATACATGCAAATAAAAACGCAGTCTGCAAAAACTACAGAGAAAGAACGAATTCTAATCGGAATATTGTGTAATATGTTCGTTCAGGTAGAAAGTTTCTCAGTTTCCAAAAAGTGTTGCAGTTTTCGGCGAATTATTGACAAATGATATGCACGTTTCAAGGAATCCCATGAAACAATCGTTGTAAATTTATTTTTTAAATACATGTTTATTCGCAGAATGATATTTGCTAACGAAATAAAAATATTCTCAGATTTAGATAGAACATATAACAAAACTTGACAGTTTTTAATAAATTCATAGGAAAATAACGGAAAAAAACTCCATTCGAAGATTTTAAAATTCTAATTACGCAAGTTCGAAAATAAAACAAAAAATGGAGCCCAATGAGATTCTGAAATTGACGATTTCAACAGCATTAAATATTCAGTTTTTACTTCGCAATTTTGTCATTTCGTGTTATTTGTAAACTTGTCAAATTTTTAGAGAAAAGAGTAATTAAAGGATGTATCTGATCCGATCAATATGAAAACACAAAATAGGACAGAAAGTGCTTGTAATGATTACAGACAAATTAATTACGGAGTAGTTTTGAATAAAACATTACTATTACAATTAATAAGGAAACTCTTTCTTACCAATAATAAAACATAGCTTAAATATTAGAAAGAGAAGATGGAATACAATCACTAGGTTATCAAAAATGCATTTAGATCCGAGAATAATTTATTGCTTAAAAATTGATATCAGAAAAACTTCAAAACAACTTTATACTAAAAATGATAAAACAACCGCCAGGATTAACAGACACTTAGGTAATTTAAAAAATCTTTTTAGTTAAATTCCCCCAAAAAATGTTTTTTTAATTCAAAAAATGATTTTTTTTATGATCGTAACCAGCCCTTAATTTTACAGAAACAGAAACTTCAAACTAAACTCTGAAAAAAAAACTCAACTCTGAAATAGAAACCCACTCATTTCTACAGTTAAAAACAGCTTTATAATGTCGGTGAAACTCGCACCAGCCGACATGATTTTGCAATTTACGCTTTCAAAACTGCGAACGTATGCAAACACGTGGATGCAGGTGTATTTATTCAACACATACCTCAAACACCTCCTCACAGAAATCGAAACATCAAAAAAGACATTACCTCCAAATGCCCAAGAAACCAGACGGGGACAGCCAGCCAACACGGAACCACCTGGACCCGAATCTATTACAAAACAATACAACCCACACCATAAACATCCGGCAATTCTAAAACCATATGTCTGACTCACTTCTCAACTGTAGTAATGATAAAACCCATGCACGATCATTTCTCCCGACTGCCCCTACCCGTACACTCCCCAAGCACACACAACGTGCGATTTAAGCATCGATTGGTCAAGCAAAGGAATAAGCAAGACATGACCAGGACAAAAAAGCATGGCACATAGTGTATTTTTGGGCGTAAGACAGGGCAGTGGTTGAGGGTGGACATATTTAGGAGTGACCCTTACCTGAGACCTGTGCTGGCCACAGGACTCCGACTCCGACGTGCAGGAGTAAAGAGCTGGGGGACGTAGAAGGATCCATCGTTTCGACGCGGAGAAAGGTAAGACGATTACTGAAGGCAGAGAAGGGATGGATTGGGAGATGGCGATCGCAGCGCCGTCGTTCGGAGGGACCGAGTACGGTCGGTCGGAATGTTTCTTTCCCTCCCTCCTTCCCTTCCTTCGCGTGATGGGAGGCGGGAGGGAAAAAAAAATCCAATTTAAGGAAAAGCACCGAAGAATATGATTTCATTATGTATCAAAGAATGAATGGAATATAGAAAAAAAAGGTACAAGTTTTTGATCGAAATCGTCTGGAAGTTTCCTTTCTTAAAAAAACATACTTTCAGCTTAAGACCACCAAATATAGCGCTGACTTAAAATATTTTTGTAACACTTATCAAAGGAAAAAAAAAGATGTTTTGTTCTGCTTCCAAATGTCTATTTTTGGGAAATATATACATCTGGGAAATAGATTTTTTTTTTTTATTCTACATCTAAAAGTCATCCGTCCAAAATGAAAAATGTCTGGAGTATTAGTTGAGTCTTAGTACAAGAAAAGTGACAATCGATTTTATCAGAAGTAATTTTCAAGATAAGAAATTTAAACAATAATAACACAAAACAAGATTAGCATAAAGTCTTATTATAATTGGAGAATCAAGTAAATCATAATTAGACTCATATCATTTAAAAAGTAATTCTAATACGACTGCAACTAATTCAACACATCTCAAAAATGAATTAATTGACCGAAAGATTTATATTTTCTACAAAATTAATTTCAATCAGTTTATTTATATAATAATACACGGTCACGACAAAACACATGCCATTTTAATACAAACATTTCAATGTTTGATTTCAAATCAAGTACTATGGTTGCAAATTTTATAAACTCTAATTACTTTAGCATCTGTTAATATGGAATGCAATACAATTTTAAAACAAAATTCTTACAGAATTTCTTTACCGTATGACAGGAAATTTCTTAACATACAAGCACTAGCATTCAGTTTGCATGAAATTCATCAGCAAGTTTCAAATTAAGACAGAGAACTGAAATGTCAAAAAACTAATTGTAATGTGGGTAAGCAAAATGACTCACAGCTAAGACTAAAACTATTCAAAAATCAAACCTCTTCTGCGTTCATTTAATTCGAAACAAAATCAATTTTGCATAAATTCAGCAAAATGCATTAAAAAGTGGACAGGAGCAATACGTAACTGAACGAAGTACAGA
>BGPR01000937.1:219556-331010 GCA_013235015.1 Araneus ventricosus
ATATTGCTACATTTTTTTCTTGAAGTTTACAGAGAAAACTGTATAATTAGCATTTTTAATTAAATTAGTTCAAGATATTTTTCCCCATTCTCTTATACTTAATCACAAGATTTACACAACTTCTGAAGAAAAACTGAAGTGTGGACTTAAAAATACTTTAAATCATCAGAGATTATGATAAAATGTAAAATCATTTAGATAGATTTTTCTACAAATAGTAAAGTGAAATATTAACATAGTTCAGGAGAACACTACAAAAAAAGGAAATGAATCGTTTATATTTTTCAACCATTTTGAAAAAAAAAACATATCTAAGCTACTGCAGATAATACATAATATATTCGAGGTATGCAATTAACTTCTTCATATAATTTATAGAAGTTGAAACGTAAAGGAAAATGTAAATCAAGTTTTGTTTCGAAACAAAAATAATATGCCAATCAAAACACTGTAATCCAATCAATAACAAATAATCCACTGTAACACAATCAACAAATATAATAACACTGTCAATCAATGATCAATTCTTCGGACAAAAAATAAAACAGAAATGCATGTAAAAATTCAGATTTTCTTCTTATACCATTAAAGTGATGCGATAAGTTGACAAACATCTTTTGAATAAAATATCAAAAAGTTAAATAACTAAAGAAACTAAATGGGAATTTGATAGTTTCCAATAAACACTAGATAATAAATATTAAAATGAAAAGTTATCACAAATTATTACAAGGATCCCCATATTTCCACAGAAAACAAAGATTTATTCAAATTCTTAAAGCTGTATAATAATATGAAGTCGCAGTTTCTAATTTTTCTACATAATTAGGGAATTTTTGTTCCTAATTAGTGGTAGATTCTGTTTTGAGAATTTATTTCTATTCATAGTTAGCATAAACATCTCGAGTGTCCCTATGATTCCTAGAACGACTTTTTTCTTTTCAATATTAGTAAAGATTCAATATTGCAGCGTATAATTTCAGTACAAAATTTTATAATTGGATGACAGAATTAGACCTCGTCATTGAGAGAGGCCTCCAAAATGATAACAAAATTACTGAATGAACCACAGAAAGAAGAGAATTTTAAATACAATTCATGAAGAGCTTTTTCCTTTACGTCGATGCCGCTACAATGGCGGATCTGCAAGTCGTCGCAAAGTCGTTTTTTTTTTTTTTAGACACACTGATTAGCCCACCCGTTTGGGTAGGCTGGTCAGTGGGTCTAAACAACACAAAAACGGGAAAACCGACCTCACAAGGTCTTGCGAATGCCACCTGTATGGGCATCGACCGTAAAGGGTTAATCAATCAAAACAAGCACTTTTTTCTATTACCGACATACCACAACTTCTGAGTAATTCTCCAAGGGAGCAAACGATATCATAAATCTACCCAATTTTACAAATTATCCAACCTTCCATCTCACTCCATGCTTGGTCTAGAAGGATGCGTCCATGCTTCTGATGAGGCGCGTATTCAACACGAGTGGTAATGAAATACCTGTTACGAGTTGGGAGCACGTTAAGAGATATGCGCAACGGCAACAAACCGGACTTAAAGCGTCGGTCGTTAAGAAAAGCACGCGTCATCCGGATGCCGGAAATATTCCATCAACGACATTCTCGTCCTCCCACATTTAAAATCATCAGTATGGTAGGCACGAGCATCGATTGGATTGAAGAGAATGCAGAAAACAAGATCTATTTGTATCACTAGTGGTCATCGGAATAAGGATTTTCTGTTAAACAAAAGTTTACAATGCGATTTCAGTTTCATTGATGTGTAGTGTGATTATCAGTATAATTATACGAATTAAGTAATACTGATAAATTTGATTCATTTGCTACCGGTTAATGTTACTAGCTTTGCTATTCATCTTAAACATATTTTTTTTAAATAAATTTGTCACAAACTCGAACTTACTCTAAACGCTTTTATCAGAGCATTGGAAACAATTTTGTTTTACTTTCGTATGCGAAATATAGAAAGGGAAAGTCTTCGGGTCGATCCATGTTTTTTAGGAACTATTTTGTGGGAGAAATTGTGAAAATAAAAATATTTTTGTGAAAATTTTTTTATTGAAAAAAATTTGTAAAAGGACCGTTTTACGAATTTGAATTTTGTAAGGAGCCGTTTTATGAATTGTGAAGGGACCTTTTATGAATTTGTGAAGGAACCGTTTAGAATTTGAATTTTGTGAAGGAGCCGTTTTTATGAATTTGTGAAGGGACCGTTTTTATGAATTTGTGAAGAGACCGTTTTTATGAATTTGTGAAGGGACCGTTTTCATGAATTTGTGAAGGGACCGTTTTTATGAAGTGGAATTATGTGAAGGGGCCGCAAAACGGCCCCAATTTTCGCCTGGATCGACCCATGGTCTAGCAATCTTCAAAACATTTGACCTCGAGATTTTGATAAATCTGCGAATTTTAGACCACCTTCAGCCCGAAAAAAACATTCTTGGAATCGCGTCTGTATGTCGGTCAGTCTGTGAACACAGAAGCTGAAAATCGAAACAAGATAGACGAAAGAAATTTGGAATATGGTCTTTGTATCAAAACTTGAGATTTAAAAAAATTTGGGTCAAAATCCATAAAAGGAAAGTCTGGCTGTTCGCATGCGAATGCGATAACTCGAAAGTACAACAAGCTAGATAAATAAAATCTGGTATCTGGTCTTGACATCAAAACTGCAGATTTGCATTGAATTTTGAGAACGAGGAAGATATACTTTTCCAAAGCAATGACTTTTTTCACCATAAGACGAAGCTAAACACAAAACAAGCAGTAAAACGTGAAAATATACAAGAAAGTCATGGCGAAGAACACTCACGCTAGCTTGAAAACAATATTTACTTATTCCTTTGTTGTCTTCAGTTTTAAAAAATCGCGCAATATCTTTTGTAAAAGAGTTCAAATGTACATCGAGGGGAAAGAAGATATCTTTTACACTAAAACTAGCGATAAAAATCAATTTAATACGACTCTGTGTATTGTAAAAGTGGGAATTATATATATTTTCGGCTTCTTTATAAATTTTCAGGCTTCTCAAAAATTCAGAATCCCTGCGTTTTCATAAGTCAGGTGAATCAACGCATTAAAAAATAGGATGAAATAAGAAATAACAATGAAAAGTAGTCCACTTTTATTACGATACCTTTTGTTACAAACAACCTCAATTTGTCACAAAAATGTCTATGTAATTTTACTCTACAAACAAAAGGACCTGAAAACATTTGCAGAACCACTGTGGTCTCCGAGATATACAGTGGAAGTTATCCGATTACGAGAGAAAGGAGAAATCCAAACACAAATGTTGGCACGACGCAAATATACATCAAGGCTCTAAGCCTGAGAAATGTCCTCTGTGCCATTTGACGAGGAACAGCAATTTACTCGCACATTTTGAGAGTATTAAGCCTCACAGGGGAGCTGTACAAAAACAGGAAAAGACACGTATTCTAACCCCATCTGCAGCTCACACTTCACATTAAGCACCTCTTTTCTTATCATTTCCAACATATTACAACTAAGGATTTAAAGAAGGAACGTAATCAAGGAAAAGAACATCTTCAGAGGCGGGGAAAAAAGTAATCGAACATTACGCGACGGATAACAAAGGGAGATGGGAACATTATAAAGCTTAAGCAATCGTTTCCGTATGAAATAATGACTTATTTTATATTTTGTAACGCATGGTCTCTTTTCTCCAGAGATGCATGGACTGTTTATTCATGGAAATGAATGAGTAATCCAGCAGAATAGTCTGGAAAAAGGGTCTGAATGACACTATACAGTAATTCAATGTTTGTCTTTAAGCCAGACTTGTTTTGCAGAATAAAAATGGGATATAAAATGCAATAAATATGTAAACGAATTGATAATTTAATGTTTTCATAATAAATTGACGTATTTAAATTTTCACGCTGCGTTGTTTTGAAGTATATTAAAAAGACGGAAACAATTTTCCAGTATTTGATAAACTTTCCACTAACTAATAAAATCAGTAATATAACTATAAAAATGACCCGATTTTCTTTTCAGTTCTGAAAAAATGAAACAAATCGATGAAAAACTTCGAGAAACAGAGGGAAAAATCTGTAAGCGGAAGCCTAAATCTTATTTTAGATGAATATGAAAATTTTGCTCCGAAAGCTTCGTTTGTCAGAAACGCAAGTGTTACACAAGCTTGAAATAAAGAATTTGATGCGAATTATTCAACAGATAGACCTAAAACAGAAATTATTACATTCAGCATGCCTGTCACATGTCAATCTACCGAGCGGTGATTTACGATAAACCTTAGTTCACGCCGCGTTGGTCATCAGTGATCGACATAATGCCCATGACTGATTTATTAGTTAAATATTCAATTCTGAAATCGTTCGAAGATGACAGAGGATGGAATTCGTAATTTTGAGCAATGATAAAATAATGTTGTCGACAGTGTAGAATGCAATTTGCTCTACAAACTTAAATGTTTTCATGTTGATATAACAGTAAAGTCTATAAATTGAAGGCGTAGAATCCAGATAACGATGTAGAGACTTGTGGCTCTAGAGTCTAAATAGCACAAGTAGCAAGTACCCTTGCGACGGTTGATTTGATTTATTGGGTGACTGCTCCTACATCGAGAACGGACCTTGTATACCATGATTTGAATACGATTATGACACTCGAGACGACACCCCAATTTCAAAAAATTTGCACACTAATTTGAGAACGTTTGACTAATAGCAGATTCAACGTGGAGTAGGGTATGGACGTTAGAAAATCACTGGAACTGGGCTTAGAATCCACAATCCTACGACTACAAAAAAATGCACAGAAAGCAACGTTGTACAATATTCTTCCAATAAGAATGATGTCTGAATGTTACTGCGTCTTTTTTTACAAAATACGAGTAGACTACATAACAAGAAAATCTGCATCTTGTGTTAATTAGGCTTTGATGCCATCCTACAGTCGGCAGGTCACTGCTCCAGTACTTGTAATAGAAATTTCGATTTGAGTTATGATCGATCATAGGAAGATGAAGCAAGTATAAGCTGCAAAGATATATTTGTATATCTTTGCAGCTATATATCTGCAAATATAGTATATAGCTGCAAAGATGGTATTTTTTCAATTGGAATTGGTAGCATTTCAGATAAATTCGAATTGGAAAATTGGGAGTCACGTGGAGATGAGAAAAGCATCCTCTAAATATTGACGCAAAAATTTCTTGGTAAATAGTGCTTTCTTTTTAACCTAAAAAGGTCCCATTTTTTAAACTGATTTAAAAAAGTTTGATTTTCAGTTCTTGATAAAACATGGGAAAATATTTTTAAAAATTCATTTTGATTTAAGTACGGTTTACGGCTAAAAATCAGTTTGTTACCAATCGGAACACTGGACTTTAGATGAGAAAAGAATTTTCATGATAAAATTTTATAATATTAAACACAGATGAGTTTTAAGAAATAATAATACGGATAAGGAATTTTCTTTAGTATTGTAGAATAAAATATGGTATTCTCAAGCGTACAATCAAAACAGATGCAGCCTCAAGTGAAAACATTAACTTATTATTTTTTTTCATTAACATTCAGGCTGCCATCTATATATTGTAAATTAATTTAATAATATTTTCAGTATGTATCCTATTGGTAACAACAGGCATTAGAGCTTCAGTCTTATTCTCAAGATTTTAGAAGACAAAATTGGGTATGTTACTTAAAAGGCAACACTGGGTATTTAAGGGTTAAAATATGGATACCCAGCTACCTGAAGGAATGAAACTGGATTTCATTTGTTAATAAATATTCAAATTGTAGCTTATTCTCACTGAAACAACCATACCCAACACTAGTGATGTAAAATATATGGGTATTTATTTTAAAGGGTAAATACCCATTTTGGGTATTTCAACTTTTATTCATATAAAATGCATGCACTAGCGTATAAATAATGATACCGTTATATACATTGAGTGTAAGTAAAAAAAAAAAAAAAACCAGAAACACAAACCTTTTAAAAATTTTTAAATTCTATAAAAACTAAAAAAATTAAATCAGAAAAAAAACGCAATACTAAATCATACATAAATACGTGATTTAAATATCAATCCTTTTTATATAATTACAATGAATAATGTAGTTTCTTTTTCCCAAAGAGTTATTTTAACCAAATTAAAAAAAATAAAATCTTGAATTTGCTTTTAAAATGACAAAGATCTTTAAACTAAAATTAAGTACACAATTGTTTATAATTCTTTTTGGATGAATTAGTCAAAGAACCAGACATTTCTGTTTAAAAGTTAGCAGATGTCTCAGTTCTAATAGTTTTAAAAGTGACAGTGAACGTGTAATTTCTGTTGCTGAAACTATTGTGTTATTTGAAGATGTATTAGAAATTTTACTGGATAGATGGGGTTCATCTGGATCATCGATATGAATACTTAAATGTTTTTGAAACTCCAAGTTTGATGTAGCTGTCATGGTTGAAATTTGCTTAAGACAAAACTCATTATCTATTGCATCCATTTCAAAAACTTTTTTCAAACCAACAGGACATTTGAAAAATTTTTGTATGTGTTTCTCCATTTTGCTTACATTGGCATGTTTATACTCAGCATTACAGTATTTATTTTGTACACTTTCATCCTTCTTAATATTAAAAAAAAAATTCAATTAAGTCCTTTTTCTCTTTCCCATCTTTACTTTTCGGCATAAAATTTTGAGTAATATTAATAAATGCGAAGTGAGTGATTAATTCTTCATTAAATTAAAACAAGAATGGCTGAATTGTAGCATGGCATTGTGAGAAAATTAAGAATCGGAGGCTTCCACTGGAGCTATCCGCATAGCATAAAACGGTGTTAAAAATCACTATTCCATCGCGTCATTCCTTCACAAAGAAAAGGTAAATCATCCTCCAATCCCGTTTAAGTTCTAGAACAGAGGTTCCCAACCTGTGGTACGCATGCTCCTGGGGGTACGCGAACTCAAAGTCGGTGATGGCGGACACAAGAAAACACATGGGATTAAAAATGTTGCAGAATTTTGTTTTCCCAAGTTCGTGTGAAAAGTAAACGTGAAGTACTAAAGCCTACCCTGAAAATAAGGAAAATAAGAAAAAAGAAAGTGTAATTTTTAGGCATCCTTATAAGTTAATGCGGAATTATTACAATACTCTTTTCATATGTTTTGGCGTTAAACTAATACTAATGTTAAAATTGAATAAAATGTAAAATCAAAAATAAGTCCTGCAAATGTTATTAATTCGAGTCATTTGACTCTTAAGGTATCCGACTGTGTTCGGAGACATTTTTTTGAAAAATAACTTTTATATATTTTTAATGTTATTTTTCAACTGCATATGTTTTAAAACTATGAAAATATTGTAAAATTAGGCTTTCAAAATAATATATTTTTTAAAGAACTGAGGAATTTGAAGAAAAATGACTAAAATATTTGTCTTACGCTAACAGTCATAGACAAAATCGTATTCTAAATATACATAAATCCTTGTAGGAGTACATTTTTATGACAGTGATCCGTGTTATGCTCTAAAATATTTCTTGTACTTCAAAATAGTTTTCAGATATAGCTGAACATAGTTGCTAAACTGGTAGTTTTTCATATAAAATGCTTTTCGTTTATATTTAAACACTTAAATATAATACTTGGTTTTAAAATTGACCATAGTTTTTAGAGGAAAACATCAAGCATATTCCAGAAAACGATCTCGGAAAATTTCATATCAATACTCGAATAACTTTTTGAGAAATCATTGTTACGGTCGACAGTTTTCCTCAAAAATATCATTTCTAAGAAAACACATGTAAAGTTTTCATGCAACATAAAATAATGCTTACAGTTCGGTAATAAAACAGCTGTAACTCCATTTGTAATTCACGTAGAGTAAAAAGGGAGACAGTTTTAGAAAGCTGATTCAACAGGCTACAAAACTAAGTCATAAAATTATTTTTCATAATTTCATCAAAAACGACGATTTTAAACCAGTCGGATACCTTAAGCTAACATAAGCCTTAACATTATTGATAAAAACTTCTTTGGACAGACGGGTGGTTGAAGGGGGGATATGACAGTAGGGGGTACGCGAAAATAAAAAGACTAATCAAGGGGTACGCGAGAAAAAGGTTGGGAACTCCTGTTCTACAATATTCTAGAATGTTCTTTATTCGGAATCCTAATTTTTTTATAATTTGGACAAAAATTAAATTTAAAAATATTATTAGCTATGTATTATATATAAATTTTTTTCATTTTTATCATCATTCACAAATACATTTTTTGTTGTTGTTAGCAAAATAACCATTTTTGGGTATTTATAAATTTTATGCTTCATTTTGAAATACCATTCACAAATCCTTTGCTTTTTTGCAGAATACCCAGATTTTGGATAAACACCCGGGTATATACCCAAAAATTATTTACCTACCCACTGGGTATTTACCCACTCCACATCACACGCCTTCATGTATTCCGGATCCCAAACATGAAAGACTGACTAAACCGAATCGATACCCAGGAAACTCGATCTAAAACCAGCGATCGAAACGGAAGATGAATGAAAACAGCATTTCACGCTTCATTGAAATTGAGGCACAAGAGAAAAAAAAAATCCCGAGATAAAACTCACCCCTGTTTAAGAGGGGAATCCATTTTCTGCTTGAGAAGGCACTGTAATCTTCGGCGAACAGATGCCTCAGAAAGATAACAGAAAACTAATTTTATCCGCGATATTAGTTTGTCATCCAAAATCGAAGGTGGACACAGATGTGAGAAACAGAGAGCCGAGTATCGGTTTTGAGAAAAAGCCAAAAATAAACGGAAAATAAAGGTTACGTTGTCATCGGTGTAAACAAGGTGTGGAAGAAATAAAGAATGGTTCTCGGTAGAAAATTCGTATCGATCAATAAGAGTCGACTCAAAAACAGTTTTGTTTCGCTGTTTTAAAATGGTCGGAGAAGTGCCTTCACCGATGCTTTATTCCAAATGCAGTAAAGCGCCGTTTATACCTCTTTCAAGGGACTGACGTAAGACGACATATAACTGAAAAGACGTATAATCGAAATTTTAATAAACAACTTTGACTATTTAAAATGTAATGCTACTTGTGCAAATTCATTTAAAAATTATGATTTAAGTTTTTTTTAAAAGATAACATTAGTATATTATTACACAATACTGAAAACAATTAGGTTTTAAATTAAACCTTTATCATAAAAGTGACAAAAATCACAACCATTACTGCATATCTCGAGTACTAATTATACTTTAATTTTATACGATTTATGTACATGCAGTTAGGCCTTTAAGTAGAAATGGTAAGGGGGAAAAGGATCTCATCCTCCCCTACTATAGTTCGATGCACGTACGACGTACAGACAAACCAGTTAAGGGGTTAAACTAATTTATAGCTCAAAGTAGTATGCAATGGGCATTACCAATTTGGAAAAGTCGATCATTAGAAAATGCAATAATAGTCAAAATATCTTGTTTGTGGTTTTACAGCTCCTCCAGTTTTTTGTAAATTTAGTTCGCTCATTAATGCTTTTGAAGGCCCCCCCCCCCCTTCCAAATATCAATATCGTCCCAGGTAGAAACTCATAAAATTGGTCGTTCCAGTTATGGTAAAATCATTACTTTTTCACTGAAAAAAATTGAAATTCAATACATGCGTCCATTGTTCATTGAAAAACGAACCGACTCCTCTCCCTCCCTTAAAATAGATCCAAGATTTTATTTGTTCAGTCAGAGATTGTGGGGTGGTAATGGAACGATTAACTGGGGTCATCCTAATTGTTCATAACCGAAAGTTTACAATCAAAATATTGAGTTAGATAATCGAGATCAAAGTCTAAGATAAATAATAATGCATCGTTATTCAACACTTGAAATTATTATCACTTATCTGCACAAATGAATGGAATTCTTCTCGAAAAGCGTTTGACTGAAAGGAATATATGCAAGCAATCCAGGTGGCAAGAATCGAGTATCCAAAACTGCGTAATTCCAAGATAATGATACGTTATCTCAGACGAAACAACTGTAATTCATCAACAAAAATATACTTTATCTATCATTGTTTTGTTGAATATAGATATGCAAGTCACAAATGTAGAGAAAGAAAATCTCAGAATGAAAGAGAAAAGAAATAGCACTTATTGTTTAACAAATAACTCGTATGAATATCAACTATTAAATTATTTTGTAATGATCGTTTCAATATCTCTGACCAGCACTTTTGGACGATTTTCCACAGGAAAGGGGTGACAGGCAACGAGTAAGATGAGCGCATTTCCGGAGTTCTTTGTTAGCTCATGCTAAGTAAAATGGAAACATCCCCCCTCCACTTTCCCCCTATTTTGGTGAAAATAATTCGCTGGCGCATGCGCAAAAGTGTGGAGGGTTTCGGAATCCGAGAATATACAATATTAATCAGACACGGGAAAGCGCAGAGTTTACAAGTTAGATGAGCTATTTTGATTGTTTGCCGATACTGTGTTTAAAACTATGGGAAAGATAGAAATCGAACTGAACGGAGATGATTTATTAAATAATTACGTTCCCTCAAATAATTTATTATGTAATATGGCATCTCCTACAACTAGTGTTTCACGACTTTCTTTTAAATTTTTAAGAACTGTAAAAGTTATAAAATATTCCCTCACATCACGTCCGAAGGCTCACAACAAAGCAAAAAGCGGGAAGAAAAGTCTGTCAAAGTAAATCCAACAGGGAATATTTCCGAGCAAAAATGCAAGCCAACAAGACATGAACCACCACACAAATTAAGTTACGCTCCCCCCAAAAGGCAGCTCGTCTCCACATCCGCAAACCTTGTTAAAGAAAGAGTAGCGGGGGGGGGGGGGGCGGGGGGGGGCAGAAGAAAAAAGAGGTCCCGAAAGCACCCAACTCAAAACACTGGGGGGGGCGGGAGGAAAAGTCAAAAGTTAACACGAAAGCAAAAGTGCGACCTTCACCTTCTGACGTCGAACATTCTTCAAATAAAAAACAAACACGGGGAAGGAAAAAAAGAATACGAGGAACCGGCTTCTAACAGGTATTACCTTGCAGGTGCAAGAAATGTTTCCTCCTGCTACGGTGGTCGCCTCACCAGGGGATAAAAATAAATATTTTTCATTCATCCTTTCCAATAAAGTCAGTCGATGCAATGAGCGCTCATTAAATTCGACACTCGTTATAAGGAGATTAGATTCCTGGTCTAATGAGCCGGGATGGCACAAATCGGTTCATTTTCACCGACTTTGCACCACGGGTAATAAGATTCCGCGCATCTCAAGGGCACACGTGGGATTTTAATTCATGAGTGGTAAATTAAGTAATTCCCAGCTAACTGGGCACGTGGGCATTAATGAGGATTTCCATCAAATGGACATTAAAGCGGCTTGGATGCGGCTGAGTGCGCGTTTGGTTCAATTGGCATTGGAACAGACTTCTTTATTTCAAAAATGCACCGTTTTAGAACAAAAGAGAACAGTAAGGTGTCAAAATACCACGAAAAAGTACTGTGAACATAACTGTAGAACAACAGAATAATCAACGCACTTCATATATCACATATAGGCAGAACCACATTAAGCCCTGTAGAGGGTCCTACGGCAAAGCATGTTTCGACGCGGGGGCGCCCCGCCCGCCTTTCTTAGCCACAACCAAGTTTTTTATCGAGTTTAATTTAATCTCTATATAAGCAATTTTTAAGAAGAAAATGCTAGAACAAGATATAACAAAACATTTAATTTAGTTGTTTTCAGTATCTCGCGTATATTTTTTTTTTAACTAATTTTAAATAAAATGGCAAAAATTACAAAATTTTTTTAACACAAAGTTTGCCGAAACTGATAACTTTCAAGTCAGTCAGCCAACTGGGAAGAAAAATGGAGCACCCGCACGTGAATGTGAAAACAGGAAGGGAAAATCCAAATTCTGAAATATAAACGATATTTTAAAATGATTAAGTTGGAGTATAGTACCCCTGTAAATCAAATAAAAGCACAAAATCAAATTACCCTGAAATTACCGAAAGGAGAAACTCGTTTTATATGTGCACATTTAAGAAATTCAAGCTCTAGGAATCATTTCTATCAAAATGGAATAATGAGTTCAGTTTTGCTTACTCAACAAGAACAGCGGAGTTGAAGTTCTTTTTTATGCAGCCTGGGCGAAAAATAATAAAAAAAAGCACACAAATTGTTAACTTAAAAATGACAGGCAATTAGATAGGATATTATATTTCAAATCAGTTGTCCAAATTCGTGTGTAGGCAAAAAATTAATTATCAAATACATCAGACTGTGCCTAAAACCCTTCTGAACCTCCACAGCAAACTTTTAAAATCATTTGATTAGTACATGTTGAAACAAATTAGTTTAATAAAATTGCTTAAAT
Organism: Araneus ventricosus; assembly: GCA_013235015.1. NCBI lineage: Eukaryota > Metazoa > Arthropoda > Arachnida > Araneae > Araneidae > Araneus > Araneus ventricosus. Next base: position 231,977 of record BGPR01000937.1, read on the forward strand.
ACTCGTATAAACGATTTAATATGCTGATAATTTTTCAGGTGTGAGACATGCACAGATTAGGAGTTAATGCCTGAAAAGACATTTCAAAGGAGCCAAAACACGCCACAGCCAGTATGTTCATCTCCACGGGTTTCTTCATCAATCCAAAAAATAACAACATAAGCAAACTGGTGTGACGAAAGATTTTGTTCCAATTAACAGACTGTTTGTAATACATACAGTTCGGTATGGAATAATTCTAATGTACTTTTATTTCATCACTATTACGTTTCTGAATTTATAACACTTCAAAGATGTCTCTGCCTTCATCCAAGTCTAACCATTTAATTATTTTATCGTGTAAAACCCAAGTTACTGTAAAATCCTTGGATGAAATTTCAGGGTCTCTATCTACCTAATAAAAATATAGTATCGAAACTTAATAGCAGCCCACACAGACATGCAAGAAAATTTATTTCGTAAAGTAAATATTTCTCTAAAATAGAAAAGTTTTTCCGCATAAATTCAAAGGCTATTACTTAAAAAGCACGTTCATGGCATAATGGAAAACCCACGCCAAGCAGGAACGCGCCTGTTTCGCAAAAGTCAGGAAAGTTGGAGCACTAATTTGTATTCATAAAAACAAAATAAAAACAATTGCTTCCATATGGATGAAGGTACTTTTTTCACAACCCTGTGCTGCAAAACGCAGACAACATTTAAATTTTCTTCCAACGTCCACAGGAATGAAAAGTGAGCGCCAAAAACTTTCAATATCCATCCACCCTCCGTACATTCGAGAAATAAATTGCGAAAATAAACGCAAGCAGTGTTTAGAAGACAATAAATACGGCCTGACTAGAACGAAAATATTCAAGGACTTGCAATAGTTCAGATAAAAAACTGTTCGATTCGAAATACAATTCTCTTCAATAGGTACTTTTTTCTTAAATTTGAGAAATAGTTTAAACAAAGATCTTAAAAATTGCATTTTTGTATCTGCAAACAATTATTCAATAGATCAGCAACACGGTTTCAATGATTTACCACATAAAAAGGTTATGTTGTACTAATATTACAATAAATTACTTAATTTACATAGTAAAAATATTCCACACTACTAAGTGCTCACTTTTGATTTTTGGATTTTAATATGATATAACATATATATATGATATCATATGCATATCATAATATTTATAGTTATATATTTATATATATAACATATACATTTAATATGATATACATATAACAGACATAACAGTGTTATACTATGCAGTTTCAATTTGAACTACAGATTCAAATAAAAATTTTAAAATATGCCGTTCATTGCAAGACTCAAATTAACAATAGAAAAAGGGAATTCAATAATTTCTTTAAAATGCGCAAGATATGTTTGAAGCAATGCGTTTTTAAAACAGTTTTTAATGCAGTTAAATATTTTCAAATGTACAACGGAAATTTAAAATGTGCATTAATCCGTGTTGCAAGTAGGAATGGAAAACCACTTACGAACACAATTCTCTAAAACAATTAATAAAAATAATTCAAATTTTATATTACTTCCAAGTTGAAATATATTAAGAAATATTGATTGATTAAAATTCGGTTTTTGACATTTTTAAAAGCTGATTTACACCCTATATCAATTTAACAATCATTATCAATCTTTCCATACAACATTTTGCAAAATAATAACAAAGAAATAAAAGAACTAAATATTTCATAGCAACAAAAGTTATATTTCCTTCGTATGAGTCTTGGCATTCTTTTTCAGGTAATTTCATGATCAGTCATCAGAACTAAAAATGCAAAATAATGCAAGTTTTCCTTAACCCAAACAAGGTTTGTTCATGTTTACCATTAGCATGCCTTCAAACACGAAACAGATAACACACGGTCTGGCATTGAAACCCACTTTAAAAGTCACTAAACTCTTTAACGACTCGCCTAGCCACCCGGCGAATACAATTAAAATTCGAACACTGACCCTGATCAATCATTCTTCGCCGCCAGTCTATTCCATCAACTCGAACTTTAATGAACGATCCCCTCTTTTTCTTCCACTATCTTCAAGTTCAAGAACTCTCCATTCTCTTTCTTTCTCCTCAATTAATAAGTCCAAACATTTTCCTCCTGGAAAATCGTCTGGCAGCTGGATCAGCGGGGGCACTCGGTCCACCCAGTGATAATCGTGCATGACCTAGTCCAAAATCGGATCGATCTTGATGAAGAGATCCCCTGGAGTAATAAGTACTCCCTCGCTCGATTCCACTAACCCACTTTCTCACAGGCTCTTAAAAAAAGATTCGCTTTTGGCCTGTCTACAGCTTATTTATAATTGTTATTACAGAAGACGATTGTATCGCAGACAGAACAAGGTCCCCATCAAAATCACTTTCCCGAGACTGACTGATCGTGATTTAAACATTTTTCCATACTGATGCGATAAGAGTTACGACAAAGATCAAAGAGAGTGAACAACAACGAAATTAACTAGGCCATTCTAAAGCCTCAAGGCGATTGTTTTCGGTGTTGGTAAAAAAGGCGACATTAGAGTGATGTTAGTAGTAGTCATTTATGTCCACCAACAGGGATGGTTAATACCTTGTTAAGAGGTTACTAGGCTATGATTCCCACCTCTCGAAAATAATTCCAAGGGTTACTTAGCGTTGTTTGCATTAAGTAATGGTAATTTTTTAAAATTAAATATTTACAGAAGTAATCATAACATCATTGATAATCAACATGTGATTGTTTTCCAACTTTGTTGGACAGAAATCGAGCAATAGTATACGTGTAAAAAGATTTATTATTGTTAAAAAAGAAAAGCCAGTTAGCATAATTAAAGCTACACTATAGTAGGCAATTAGAATTCATTTTTTCTGCTAGTATGAATTTTTCCTGTTGGTAAATGGTTTGAATAAATGAATAATCTAAAGCACAGCCGAGTGCTTCAAAAGTTTCATTTTCGTTCCTGTGTCAAAAATCTCTTGCCCAGTTCCTCTTAAAAATTTATTGTATTATATTTAAAATATATAAAATAAAACAGAAGGTAAAGAAACTAAAGCAGTGAACAAGTAGGTAAAGCAATTATTTATGTTAGGATTTCTTAAACAGATTCTCTAAAACTTTAACGCCTCCTTTTTCTCTCCGATTCTTCAATATTTGCGAGGCAAGATAGTTAAAAATATCTTCTTGGCTTAAAGTATTTCACTGAAACTTGACGAATAAGCATTTTTAATTTCTCTTTATTTTTCAATTTTGGGGCATAAAAAAAAGAAGTCACTGAAGAAGAAGAAAAAAACAAACTAAAAAGTCCCTGCTTTGTAAGAGTTTCTACAAATACCTAAAGAAATTTACAATGAAAATAGATGGCATATACTTGTTTTATAAATCCAAAAGTGATGACCGAAAACCAGATTGTAAAGAGAACAAAAAGCGCATGAAATGCAGAATTCTAAAGCAGAAAAACAAACCACGATCTTTTTTTAACCTCCCATGGGACATTCGAAGGCAGATCAGAGCAATACAGTGGCAGGCGGCTGCTGCTTTTAATTACGCCTATCCCCCCCAGTTCCTCCTTTATTGCTTTGTTCGCTTTTTATTTCTTATTAGATGTTTTCGGGCTCCTTTTAGTGGTAATAACTTCCGGCGAACAAGCGCTGTAATATGGAAACTGTCTCCTCATTTACGAGGAAAGGCAAAAATGAAAATTTCACGCTACACATTGCTACCTTTTATTAAACTTGATAGATTTAATTTCGAATTCTTTATGAGGTTAAGGAACAAGCTTTGTCAGTGTTCAGAAAATTTCCATTTAAATTATTTTCTTTAATGGTCGAATTCCAACTGAATATTACAGGGCAGAAAAAATTTAATAAACATGTTCAAGTAAGAGATTCATTAATTTTTAAAGTTTGGTCTAAAATATTCCAAGACGTTTTTGAAAGTCAAAAGAAGAGAAATATATTTGTAAAGTACAAGATTCCAGTAAGTGGATTAATTTCTTTTCGACTCTTTTAATAAAAACAGCGGATCTGGAATTTAATTGATCTAATCTAGTTTTGAAAAATGGTAAAAATTAATTTTCTAAGCTCTTGTGAATTCTATGTTATGCATTATTTTTCAAGAATGTATATACTATACTAAAATAAAATTTGAACAGATTCTGACAGTTCGCGATACGAGCTAATCTGAAAATTTTGGTACATATGATGCAACGTTTTAATGACATAGTATGTACATAGCACACTAATGTTATAATCTACTACAGGACTTCTTATACTGCGAATCGCATATAAAAATATTGCGGTGGCGAAAAATCTCATAGTGCCACCTTGTTTTAAATTCCTTAATACTGGTAAACAAAAATAGGTACAAAAAATCATTTAACCGTTAAGCATTTCATCAAAATGATCTAAATTAAATAATTGAGTCTCCTTTTAATTTTCATTAAATAATGCTTCATGTTATTATTTTTCAACTTTGGGGTCGCGAGATGAAAAAGTTTAAAAAGTCCAAATCTAGGTCCATCCTTCAGTATGAAAGCAATAAGGGTTTTTTTTTTTATTTATTTTAAAGCCCCACCTCTGTCAGGAAAGGAATATAAAAAAAAAGAAAGTGGCAAATTATTCATTTAAGAAAAAAAGGCCTAAAAGAGCACCAAAACTATAACAATGTTTAAAAAAACTGCCGAGGGTCATCACTGAATAGATCGACGGTGAGATTTTATTTAAACCATCAGAATAAAAAAAAACCTCAACTTTTTAAAAATATATATATAAAAGATAACATACCTTCAATGAGCCTTCAACAACCAAACTTGTTATATACTACAACACGTACAAAAACATATCTCCGATAAGTTAAGCTTTCACCTCCTTCCCAATTTTCGTTTTCCTATACCCCCATGACTTCTTGATGGAGAATTTATAGCGCGAGCGTGATCGTCCAAGAACGTGCCAACTACTTTGGTATAAGCAGAGAAAACTTTTCTCTTTTATTGGGCAACTTCCACCCAGTCCGCTTTCGGCCGGACGTCCAGGTAATTCTGATTTAGATTTCCGGATTGAACCCAATCCGGGAAAGTGGACTTTCCGATCATCCGGTCAATTTCTAGATTAAACATAAGCGCAATTGTAATAGCGTCTGAGAAATACGATGCAATACAGCAAAGGAAAAGAATGTCGGTTGCATGCGGTGCTAGTGTACAACAGAGGTACGTGATCACTTAGGGTTTAGTGCTAAGCTGTGTGGAAGGCTATTTCGGTAAATCACATTAATTACTTTGTGAACAGTGTTTGAACAACTGTACTTTGATGGGTGTTTTTCTCCTTTTGGTTGAATGCCACCTAAGCAAAGACATCGATGTGTTTACCTAAATTTCATACGCGAATCTACAGCCAAGATTTGCAAACGGAATTTCGAAAAAAAGTAAGTTTCTTTAATTATTCAGAAAAGTAATGTGTGTAACTAGTGAAAGAAAATAAATTCATTTTTATAAATTTACACCTTAATAAAACAAGAAAAATCGTAGTAAAATTTAATTCTAAGACTTTTAGAATTTCAACAGAACAATTAGATCTCTAAACAATTCTTAACAGTTGCAATCTAAAACAAACTATAAAAGGCATGACAAATAAATACGCAATATCATTCATTTTAAAAACAATCGCAGTTTTTAAGAAGACGTTAAAAACAGCTATTTACACTATTATTTCAATTAAAGAGAAGGAACTGCATATTAACCCTTTATATGGCCTTGGTAAATACACTTAGCAACAACTTCATCATTTTTTAAATTCATTTTTTCAAGGTTAGCATAAGTTCTCGCCAAATTTTTCAGTGAAACAAAAACTTAGATGTTCCAATTTCTTTTCTCAAACCATAACGAAGTGTCTGGACTTGATAATTATTAATTATCAAAATTAATTAACAAAATATTAATGTCATCGAATACGCTGAATGAGTTTCTTTTCTTAAATGAATCTCAATCCCAAAGCCATTTTACTGTAACAATACTATAAAAAAATGGCCCTTTAAAGTGTTAAAATGAAGCTACACGGAATTACAACGAACTTCTTAAAATATTTTTCTAGAAACCCAACGGTTCGATGATTTATTTGTATATAAAACAAGCAACCTACTAATTTTTTAAATATAAATAGCAGATTTTACAGAAGTTTACAGCCGAGCGCATTAAAAAATTATTACGTTAAAATGCGCACGCTACGTCTTATAATATTCTAATGAAGTAACAGCACTTTCACTGCTGAGCTACATTTGTTGCAGTGCAACAGGTTTTACAGATCAAGTTTCATGGAAGAGAGATACTGGAATTGATCTTAAAATTAAATAGAAAAAAAATGTTGGTCCAAAGATTGCATTATGAATATTTTACCATACATATTTCAACATTCTATACATACTTCAGAAGAAATTAAAAAAAGATACAGATCAAAATGTTCAACGCAAAAATAAAAAGAAAAGGAGAGAAAAAAAAAGACAAGGAAAAGACTATCAGTTTTTAAGTTTCCAGAGTAAATTGACATTGCTTTGTTTGTTACTTTCTACGTATTGTTTGCACTGCTTTTCCTTGGTTGCAAAGACATTCATCAAACGATAATATTGACAGAGAGTAAGTAGATCGATAAAAACGTCCAATAGAATATCGAGTAAAAGTTAATAAATACAGTTGCTTCACATATAAGTTAGTAGCGCCTGTTTTACTCAGAATACATATATTGAAAGAGTTTAAATTTTCCAATGTCTGCGTTAGCTGAAATTCGCCACTTTAAAAAGAAACAGAAAGAAAGAGGGACAAATAGGTTCACCCATCTTTGTTCTACATCACGTGGTTTGTGTGTCTCGAAACAGTAGAGTATAGGAGAGGATATTGACGGCATGAGAAGATAAAACATGGGCTCCTTTATAACATACTTTCAATACATCCAATAAAAATTAAAAATCATAATCAGATACTTTGTCCTGATGTACATCGAAAATGTGTGGAAAATATATGAAGCATTACATATCAGGAGTCGACCCAGATTTTTTTAGGGGTCCATTTTTGTGGGGGGAAAATATCTGTGGGCAAAAAATTTTTTCGAAAAATAAAAATATTTTTATGAAAATTTTTTTATCATGTAAAACCTTTAATTTTAGCAGTCATATTTCTATATTTTACGTGAATTTGAGTTTTGTGAAGGGGCCGTTTTTCTGAAGTGGAATTTTGTGAAGGGGCAGCAAAACAGCCCCAATTTTCGCCTGGATCGACCCATGCATATATTGGCGATACTTTACGATATAAACCAAAATTAGCACCAAATACATGAACCTAATGAATAAAGCTCGGATCCATCGCTATGAGTCACTTCACGGCGACTTGACGACACTCAATTGGCAACTAAAGAACTTTCAGGGCAATAAAACTTCGGTCGTATTCCTATGTATTTTTTTTTTGTCTTGGTTTTGTATTTGTCTTCCTAAATTTTCCCTCTCCCAAATGGAAGCGAAATTTGCAATTTTTTGCGAACTTCGGAGCATAAAACTGCTGAAATCTGCGTTTTTGTATGTAGACTAGAGACTACTGCGCTCACAGGAAAGGGATATTTCACATAAAAGCTTGTGCTTGTCGACACATACTGTCGAGCTAATGGAAAGCTATCACTGCATTTTATGTCTGGATTGATTCTCTATTGAAATGCGGCCTCCAACCAAAAATTCTGCAAACCAAATTGTTTCATAATTTTATTTAACAAATTTTCACCGATTCTGCTTTAAACTGTAACAGAAATGATCGAAACAGTTACATTCCTAGATAATTAACACTTACTAAGAAGCACTGATTACTTGTCGTAAACAACTATATACAGCTACCTTGACGAACCAGCAAATTAAGTCTTTAAATGGTTAGTCGATCTCTTTCCTGCTCCCACGGACAAAGTAAGGCAATTAAAACCTTGAATGAATTCTGAGCTAAAGGCTATTTGAAACTTAAATTGCTCTCTACAACGGAAGTGAACCAGACTATTGATGCAATTTACATTTAATTTTGAAAATGTACACAACATAACACTAATTAGAGATGCTTTAAAAATAAATCCGTACTTTTATATAATTAAAGCACGATTAAATTTTGCTCCTAGAATGCCTTTTGCGATAAAAGGATTGATATCAAAAATACATTTCAATGCGAGAGATTTGCACAAAAAACATTCGACTTAAAAATATGCCAGGAATACACTCTAGTAGGGGAAAATTTCCATTGTAAGAAAAGACATCTTTTTCTCATTACAGCTATTTTTGAAACTAAATTTATTTTGAAGAAAAATAGAATTTACATTTAACCTCCCCCTTCCCCCTCCGAAAAAAAGAGAGAGTGACAGGAATTTAAAAAAAACTCAGACCATCTCTACTAGGTGGGATAAACACTTTTTTTTGCCATGTATAAAAATGGTGGAAATAAAAAAGTGCAGATAAGAAATTTAAGCACTTTTTCAACGGTTTTGTTTTCGCTTTTAAAAGAAAAAGGTTATATACATATTATTTTAATCTTAAATGCATGAGACAGTAATGCATTTTTTTATCTATAAAAAAATTAATTACTTAAATATGTACAATTAGTGTAAACTGCAGCGTCTTCCAACAATTCATAAATTTTTTCCCGATAGCAAACAATGACATTAAAAAACAAGTAAAATAACTTTAGAAAAAGTTAACTTAAAAATAGAAATCTTAATTACAATGCTAGTTATTTTCCACAACATTGTAGAATAATAAGCGCATAGCAAAACAATCATAACGAAATCGTAAATCACACGGAGAAAAAGGAGATAAACGAACTTTCATTGATCAGTAACAAATATTAATAAAAATTTATTTTACTTTAAAAGAGAATTTGTTATATTAATTAAAAATGTTTCAAATTAAAAGCATACAGATACCGTACCTAATACAGCATTTAAAATTAAAATATAGCAAAATTCTACAAAGATCGAACGATCCTCTTTTTAACATAAAACAGGACAAAAAAAATCCTAATCTGTTGCCATAGTACAGTAAAGATACTGTAAAAAGAGCACAAATATTTCCGAATAGAAAGTAGAGATATTTAATAAGCACTTCCTTTATATAAAATGAATTATTGACCTTGTTATATAAAACGAATTATTGGCCTTTGTTACATAAAAAGAATTAAAATAAACATAAAATCTTGCATATAATAAAGGTATCGTCTGAATTCATTTTTTAAATAAAATTCGTTTGGCGGAAAAAGAATTTAAAAAAAAACCATCGTTTTATTAAGTTCATTAATCAGGCAATTCCAATCGTCTGCAGTAGAATTTCAGGCAACTACGCATCCGTGAAAGAATGTACTATAAGCCTCTGTATCCAATCCTGTCTAAAGCTTAATTCCTCTCAAACAAAGTAATACCCATCTGCCTCAATCGGATACTACAATGCCTAACACTCACAAGGTTACATTACGGCAGGCACAACGTTGTCTCTAAATCTCCAATACCGGAACAGTTCAACAACAATTCCATTTGCTGTTCGTCTGGAATTAATTCCAGATTTGGCCGGAAGATTCAAGAATAATGTCTCAGTTTGACAAAGGAGGGATTTTAAGATATATTCCGGTGTTATTGCGTTTGGAACGATTCCCAAAAACGTGTCCAATAGCAAGCACATTCGAAGGTTTTGTTTCAAAGCTATCAGAATCCCGAAGTGCTTTGTTTGTTAATGCTAATGATAAAAACAGCGATAGGCTTGAAACAGATTTGGTGGCCTACTGAATTACACCCCACAGGGGAGACATTTATCTGCTCAGGAGAAATAGGTTATACTTTATCGCACGTATTCGTGTTTCATGTTACATAAGGCAAAACTGTTACATTTATCTTCATGTAATCCGAAATATCTTACTGTATTTGATTAAACGGCAACAAATAGTTCAGAAAAAAATTAAGTAAATTCATTTCAGCGTTTCAATGGAAAAACATTAACTACAGAAGAACATTTATAGAAATTTCAAAATATTAGTACGAATCCCACAATATTGAAGCAAGGAATATGTTCTGGCATGAAACGCCATGCATTCTTTGGGAAAAATTTCTTTATTGCAACATTTCAAATATTGATAAAACAGTAAATTTGAAAAAATAAAATAAGTTTGTAAATGGAAATGAATAAATTTTAGTTTTTTTTAATACACAAATACATAATTTCGATAATATTAAGCAAATATGCTCAAAAACAATTATCAAACTTATTTTTTTAAAGAATCGTTTGGCATCTGACTCGAGCACAATGACCGACCATTTCATAAAAATGTGTGTATAACAATACGAAAAAATTTTTATAGCTAAAATTCCCATGGACAATCATTTCAAACGAAAAACTCAATTTCCAAACTCAACGAAATTTTTCATAATTTACATTTGTAAACATCTTTATTTAAAATACAGAGTACAAACATTAATATTTGTCTTTTTTGCGTTTTAAGTACGTAAATTTGAAAAGAATCTGCGATGTTTAATTTTGTTGCTAATTGTTGCGATTTTGAAAGTGGCAGATCGCGTATTTTGGATGAATGAATTTGCGGAACTTTATAAACACTTATTTATTCTACATTTAGCAGGCACATTCATAATACTTTAGTCGATATATACATATTTACAACATGCCATATTTAAGATTTGATACATCGCCATATTGATAGCTCGATAGATTCGATAATAATGTTAATGTTGCCAGTTCTAAACTGTTAATAAAAGAAAGATTAAAGATAGCCTAGATGTTCAATTCAGTTCTTATAGGAAGAATATAATACTAATGCATATTTATGTCACACTGAATCAATTAGAAACACCAGTGGTGAAAGCAGATATCTAAGAATAAAAACTTCCATAATGTGCCATCAGCAACGATAATTTTTTTATTTAGAAGATAATTTCAGGTATAAAAAGAAATCATGGAAAAAGTTTATAGAAGATGACGAATAAGATTTTAAGACTAGAGAACGTGCATGTAAAATATACAGCGTTACAAGGGACAAAATATTTCAAGATATTATATACATGTTCTTAGTTTTCAAAGTGAAATACTGCAGAAAGAAAAGTTTGGAAATTAACTGTGAAAATATTTCAAAGGCAACGTTTCGTAAAATAATGCTTTAAAATTTAAATGTTAGCCAAATAAAATAATTAAAAATATAAATAAAAACGGCAAAATAGTTCATGTAAAAATGGAAGTGTGCATCTGGCGAAGAATTAAAGGCACTTTCATATTCATTGTCACGTTTTGCTAAAAGTTAATTTTTCTTCTCTAAGGCATTGTTAAACGAAGTATTTTAACGAGAAAATATCGAGATATCTTGCAGTACGCAAGATTAAAATATTTGAATAAGATTTATCTAACTTAATCAAATATATACAAGAATACCGAAATATTGTATACAAACTCCTTAATGAAGTTTGAAAATAATTTATAAATATTTTAAATTAATAACGTTGCATACATAAGATATCTTAAAGCTGGTGAAAGCGAATTTTAATGAAAAATTTTCCGTCAAAAATAAATTAATACGGAAACATTTTAAAATTGTTTGCAATTAGGAACAAATCTCAATGCACACATTTTGAGATTAAACTATTTCTTAACTCATTACATAAAAAAAAAATTCAAATATTGTATTGTCCTATAATTAACTGTTGCATTATAAGGAGTCTGTTGCGCAATTTATGAACTAAGTCCAATTTTTCATAATAAACTAAATACTTCCACAACATTAAGATACTGCATTCCATAATAAACCGAATAATGTTTAGCAACGGATTCGGAAACCATCCGCGCTTTTGCGCATGCGCCGGGCGGAGTTATTTTCATCAAAATAGGGGAAGAGTGAAGAATGTAAGGGTAATGTTTACATTTTGCGGAGCGTGATCTAACAAAGAACTCGGAAATACGCTCCCTATGACTCATTGTCTGACAACCCTTTCCGATGTAAAATTGTCCAAAAATGGTAGTCTCGGAATCCGTTGCTGAACAGTACTTGCATACAGTTTAAAATAGTGAACACGAAATCATAAAATGGCAGTCGATTCCTAATTGCATAATGGCGAAAAATTCTTACTTTTTCAGAAGTTTTATTAACTTAGACAACAAGGACATAATTTAATGCGTAATTTACATGGACGAAATGTTATTATAAAAAAAAAAAATTACAAACCGGCAGTGAATTGATAATTTACTTGGTTTTGCGGTGTTTTATGGTGCTAGAATCATTTTTAACCACGCTGCATTTGAATCGAAAGTATTAAAAATATATCATAACCCAAGAATCTTTAAAACTTCCTTCCCAAAAATTATTTCCTTTCCTAGGTTCATATACTTAAACAATTCAAAAAAAAAAAAATACAAAATGTTCCAAACGTCAGCAAATCAAATATTTCCACCGTTCATTTTAATGAAAAACGCATTCGCACGACGCTATCGGTTCCTTATCCAGAAGGTTCAATTGTTCCTATCGAATTCTACATTCCATCGCATCAAATGACGATAGCCGTGGCGCCAGCATTGTGAGAAGAGACACAGGTATGTCAAATATTTTATTTACAGCTCCTTCATCTTTATCAGAGTCGTATTTTAAGAAATCAGCCCAGGTGAGCGATAGCATTGTGTACCGCGGGGATTGCTGAAGAGGACTCCGCGAAAGAAAAACAATGAAAATGGGAAGCTCAAGTCAATATTATCCTAGTGGCAGAAACGGATGCTTCCTTTCAAAGGAATACTTTTTTTTCACAGCCAAGCATTCCTCCGTCCTCAAGCAGTGTTTTATCAAAAAAAGGAATTGTTTTTTCAAAGTTGTTCAACTAAATCGGAGATTCTAAAGTGAGTGCATGGGGAAAGAGACGCGATTTAGGGGTCTGCGGACAAGGCGCTCAAAGTTCGTCTCAAAGATGGTTCGATTAATGGCTTGTTTTAAAACAAGAGCTAAGAAGGACAGGCTCGTAAATTTTTAACCGTATTTAGATGACCAGAACGATGTATGACAGGAAGAATGAGTGGTTGAATGAATGAGGCATGCAAGGTGATAATGTGGCTAATAAATTATTCCATTTCAGCATAACACACTCGCCCTAGGTACTAAAATATTCAGGTTTTTCTAATAAGAATTAAACGAAATTAAAATTCTTGTCACGAGTCGAAGATTGTGATCCCAGAGGCCGTGCGCTTCGCCCACCCACCCACCTCATCACTCTCTCTGATGACCAGAACGACACACGAGTCCCTACGATCGAAACTTTCTCACTGCATCAACATGGCATTTGATCCATGATGGTAGACTACATGTTATACCGTCGTTGTAATATCAAAATGCCGTACGCCAAATTTGACAAAACTTTATATTTATTCAAAACACTTGTTATAGGTTAGCTACATTTGCGCTTACATTGTTGTATATTGTCACATAATACCATGTCACTAGTGGTTCTAGTTGTGTGTTTTTTCTGTGTGCGAGTTTTGAGATATGACATTTCGATATAATAGCGACGGTATTTAAATCCACACATATTTTAATTTTTTGTGGAATAAGAGAAGTCACGGTAAGCAGGGTTTTGATTTTTGGATCGGAGGATGGAGTGTTCCAGATTCCAAAGGACCATCGTGCATGTGGAGCTGTATTCACGTTAAATATATATCGTCATGAGCCAAAAGTCTTGCATATAATATATGGTTGGGAAAGTCTGTAGAGTGGGAATTCGAGGGGGAGAGAACATTTTGGTTTCCAACAACAGTACAAAGCTAGAGACCTTTTAGAGTGGTATTTATAAGTGGAGAGTCACCTTAAGAGTCGCGAATCTCTGGCGACGGTGAGAAAATTAAGAACTCAGTTGTCCAATAGTCCTCGGGTAGCTTCGAAATGGAACACTAACAAATGAATATATCAGTGAGAGACTACGTACACCCTAAAGGAGGCAGGATCAATTGATTTTATTTTCAGATTAATATCCATGCAGATCGGATAAAGGGGTATTGGGACAGATTTCTTAATTCTGAACAGTGATCTGATGACGGCGATGATAACAGCAACACACACTGCCACACTATGCCAATGCAAGCAGGTCTACAAATCTAACAGACACTACAGCCCCGCTTTTCAAAAAACACGATGATCGCATTATCTTACTAGCGGAATTACAGGCCACATGATCTTCCAGCTGCCGTTTTACTACATCAAGATAAACACATATTAAAAACCAATTTTAACTTTTAATGGAAATGTAGGGAGGTTCCCCCCGAAAGCTTGTGCGATCCATGCATAGCTTGGGTGTCTTATTTAATCAAGTAATAACCTAGCTATTTTGAAATGATGGACAGTTAATTTAAACCGCCAACTTTTCAATTGTAGAAAAGGTTAAAATTGATGAGGTGGCGAACAGACGCAATAGACTATGTTTAAAGAATGCGAATTCGAGGGAATTAAATAAAGTGCATCATCCAGACGAAAAGCACTCGCTCTAAAAGGCAATATGGGAATTGCTCCGTAATAAACGGCTGGGCAATATCTTTGGAGCGTGTTGAAAATATTCCTAATAGGAGAGAAAGGGCCTTCAATACAATTCATGGCGCTATTCAGGACTTCAGAATGTAGATGGAAATTATGTGTTTGGGCTTCAAAAGGCCCTTGAGTTATGGAAGCGCCCTTCGATGGTATTTCTGAGGCCAAATTGAACCATCATGCCTACCATTAAACATAATATACGGTGAATGGTGAGAAAAATATGGAGCAAAAGCAAAGTACTTTAAGATCGTAATATTTCACCTGACATACTTTATTCTCCAACAAAATGTACCAGAATCGTATGAGAATTTTTCATTGTAGAGATGGAGAAGAAGAAAAAAAATGGCAATGCATCGCGCGCCAAACGATATTTTTTCCAGTTATCTCAAGGGAATATTCCATAAGCTTTAAACTACACCTAAATATCGTATTTTCGAAGTGTCTAGGAATGAAATTGAAAACCACAGTGAATAAGTCATTTTTTTTTATCTTGTGGCTTGATCTAGTGGGAAATAGGTAGTAATAAATTCCATATATTTATGAAAGAAAATACAAATAAAAAATAAATGTTCAAAAAGACAAATTGCATTTATCTTTTTGGAAAAACTTCTCCCGATCACTTTTGATAAAAGTTTAAGATTCTTTTTTTTCCCCCGATTCCCTTCTCTTCTCACAATACTTTTGATTATGATTCTCTGCACAATAACAGTTTTCAAACATTTTACGAAATTGAGTTTGGCAACATCGGGAGCTTATGTTATTTATGTCTTCGGCCAGAAGGGAAAAGATATATAAAAAAAGGGTTATCAGAATTCTTTTGAAGAGATTGTTTCTTCAATTTTTTTTTGTTTTAATAAAAAGAAGCATTTGAATCCATCTGAAAAAAATGATAATTTAAAGATTAAATTTCCTTTAAAATACTTTTATTCATCCTTTAGGTGTGGAATTTTTGGTTTGTTGGAAAATCTAATGAAACAGAAATCCTTTAAGATTTTAGAAAGCTATTTTTAACACTTTTTCAAATATTAATTTTGAATCTATTCAATTAACGGGTTTTTAAAACTAAACTGTTAGTAATTTCAACATTTCTTCTGTCAGGCAACGGAATTTCGCTGCTGCAATAGGAACCTTGAACCTCTCCATATCAGAATTAAAATGAATTTAAATATAATTTCTAGTTACATAGAAAAGAGAATAAGAAGAGTTTAATATTTACTAAGAAAGACATTTCCTCGCAAAATGTTCTGATAGAGAAAGACAAAAAGGGCTCAAGAAATACAAAAATTTGCAGTGACGTTAAAAACATAGAAATGAAAGGATCCGTTCAGCGATGCCAAAACAGAACGTGTTCTTTAAATTGAAATAAATAGATGGATATAATATAATTAGTAGTTCACGCAAAACTTTTTAAACTCATCAGTTTAATATGAAAAAAAAATAATTTATCAATAACATACCCCGAAAGATTTTAATTTCCATCAAATTCGTCAATTCATAAATTAAAGATAAATTAAACCAAATATCCTAATGTTAATTCATATATTAGCACATCAAATCATCTTATTCAATCACCTAAAATGAAGTAGCGAAAATTTTGGCCGAATCATTTATACTTCAAAGTTTTCCAAATTAGTAAGCGAATTTTCAATAAAGCGCCTCGATTTAAAAGATTTCATCAAAATTCACCGAGAGCTTAACTACAGTAAATTTCTTTATTGACTCCACGCTTTACTGTAGCACATTCTCTTTTTCTGCTTTATATCACTTAAGATATGTGAAAACATTGTGAATTTTCGGCTAATAAAAAGGGATGAGTAGAGAATGCAAAAGGTGCATTACAGTATGTTATGTAGAATCTGATCTAAGTAGTTTTATTTTTAAATCAAAATATAAAAAAAGTTGAACGTTAGTCAACTTTTCTCATTAGAAAGCACAGTAATGCCAATGAATAATTCAGTCATATTGCATTAAATTAATAAACAATATGTATATAATTTTTTATTAACGATTAAAAAAATGCAGGAAATGAAAGTTGGGTTCTAAAAATGCATATTTTTATTTCTTCCAGTATCGCTGCATCCTACGTACATGTGAAATAAAATTATGAAAATGCTTTCAAAGTTAAAAATTTACCCTGCATACAATGACATGTTCATTCGGCTCAAAAATATTATTCTATTTCACTAACCAAACTTTAGATTATTAAACATATGTCAACATTTAAGCTTCGTATATTACATAAAATACTATTTAAATCAGCATACCATTTACTAGACAAGTTTAATTTGGAAAACTTTTGAAGACTAGTTTTCATTTGATAAAATGTATTAAATAAATCTCTTTTAGCAATTAATACAAATGAATTTCATATGTGTTTAAGTATCTAATAACCACTTTTTACCCTCCCTTTTTCCAGAAATTAAGCCACTTACCAACAAAAATTTCAGTGCCAGCTAGCCGGATAATCCATTACACATTTTTAACAGCATATGTCTTCTGTCTCTCAAACGCAAGTATATTTAAAGCATAATTTTTAACTCCACGGTTACTTTAAACACAATGGGCTATTTATTCCATATACTATCTGACAGCTTCTATAAATGTTCAAAGCTTAGATCTTCGGATTCCGCGCACTGAAAAGCTTCAAAATATTCAATAATTATTTTTTCTCTGAATATATACTTTTAAAGCCACATAAAATAAGCAGACTAGAGCAGTTCCAGTACTTGAAAGACCTTGTGCAAGAAGAAACCTAGACGGATCTCCACGAGCACATAGCTGCAAAGTGAGGCGTTTGTCAACAATGGTATTAAAGGGTAGGAGCAGCTGCTAATATTCACTTAGTGCATGTCAAACTGTCATATACCAAGAACAGACTAAGGGTATTCCGACAGACCTTGCGAATACAGCTATATTCATCCTACGCAATCAAAAATGAATGTTTCTTCATACCGCGGGAGCACCTGTTTAAGCAGAACATCGGAAAACAAACCGCAAAATGAAGAACCTTAGACATTTAACACAGACCACGAACTCTGTTATTCATTAACGCCAGGCTGAGAAAGATTTCACATTTCAAAGACGATCCTATTTTCTTTATGCGTCATTCAGAAAAAAAAGTAGCATTTTAAAAAGGCTAATCGGGTCGAATATAGAGTTTCAATCAATGAAGTACATAAGCAGCCAAAAACGAAAGGATGTATAGGCTCAATTTTCTCTGACAGTTTTGATTTTGTCAATATGGAAAGATCGCCTTATGCAAATTATTTGTAGATACAACTACAGAGTAATTCTAGAATTATAGGTTGTAAAGGAAATTTAGGCATTAATATAAACTTTTGTAATGTGGTAGTAATAACGGGTGGCTTGTGATGATGATGATGAAAGATGCCAGACTAAGTAAACATCCTTTCATTCTTCAAGTTCAGAAAAGTAAAACAAATGGTAGCTTAAAGTTAAAAAACCTGCACATATATTATATTCCCTAAATTGATGATTATAAATAAAAACAATTGATGCTTCAGTAATATATAAAAAAATACCTGTATCTGCTAAAATTACCACAGTATTTACACAATATTTAGTTATGAACAACCAAATTTGTTTCTTTTAACACTCAAGAAAGTAAAATTTTAAAAGTGAAAATATAAAAATTATACGTCTTACATTTTCAGTTATACTTTAAACGATTAATTTGCTTAATATTTTATTGCGCCTGCTGAATTAAGAATAATGGTGAACTATTCGATGATTTTTAGAAGATAGTATCCATGCGATATTCATCTTGATCGATACGATTAACATCCTTTATTCTCAAGTCTTTTAAATATTAGCTATTCCCAGCCTTAATAAAAAAAATCGATTTTTCATGATTAAAAAGTCAAGTTTCTTCAAATCTTCATTGGAAAAAAAAATTCACGCGGTATAACTATAAAACCCAGACACCATTTTTCCTTAAATCTGATACACTTCGAAAATTCCCACCACCGCAGCCCCATAAATCTAGACAGTGATTACAGAAACCTCATCACTCGCAAAGAGCGGAAAATAAATCCATCGAATCCGACTCAACACCCCTTTCCACACATCCTGCAAATGATGGCCATAAATAATAATCTCGCCAAGAATACGGGCCAAGATTAAATGAACAACCCCCAGAACGAAGATATTTTTTAAAAGGCGCGAATCGGCAAATGCTTTGCCACCACTTTGCCTTCATTTGCATACGAGACGACGACCGAGGAGGTTCCCCGGCTAAAAAGTCATTTATAGGAAAAGCAGATCGGATATAAAAAAGGGGAAAAATAAAGGAAAAGGAAAGACTGAAAAAGAATCTTTTCCCTTATTTTACGAAGGATCCGCCATTAGAGAACAGCTAAAACGGAAGCTTGAAGAATTGCCCTAAATGATGCTCAATTGATGGTACCACTTATGTATCAGCTCGGGTGCCACTTCTCTTCAACAAAAATAAAGTGAAAAAGAACCGAAATCTTCTTCTCTTACTCCAGTTTTTTTTCCCCTACTTTATTCATTTATTACTTTTTCGGTTTTTCTTTTTATTGAATGGCAACCGAAATGAATTATCCTTCTGGGCCCATTGTCGGTGACACAAGCCACGTGGCTGTAAGACCCAAGAAGGATGCTGAAATTTATTGTATGAAATTTTATGGTGTGAATTGAGACACACGAGAAGGAGGGAGGGAACGAATAGAGAAATTATTCGAATGTGGTGTTGACGAATTCATAAAAGGAGGACGAACTTTTCCTCTTCGAAAAAATCTTTTGTAAGTCTTTTGAGATAGATTCAAGATGCCTCCTTTTTTCAATTAGAAGGAAAAGAAATACATTTCGATGCAAAGATGTTTCTAGTAAGAGCCCGAAAAGAATCCACGGGTTTATTTATCACGATCCATGGTTATGCTACTAATATACATTTTTATATTTTTAAGAGCGACATTTTTTTTATTTGCCTCGACAGGTTTTTTTTTTGTTGTTGTTGTTGTTGTTGTTGTTGTTATTTACATTTCAATCATTTTTTCGAATAACGTGCGCGTGCGCATTATGTGTTTTGCTCATTTGCTTCTGGGCCTTAATTAGATTACTTCAATCGAACTATTTCAGTTTTGAGTTGGTTTATCCAAGTTCCATTATTTCGTTTCAAATATAATAAGAATACTTGTACTGGAAAAGCATGCACGAATATGCTCGTGATAATAGCTTACGTGTTGAACAACAGGCTTCCATTTAATCCTTTCTATCCCGTTGGCACTTAAAAGTAATCACACTTTAACCACGCTTGTATCTTTGTAATATAACCGTTTTTCTTGACGGAATTCCCAAAATCACGAAGAATGTAGTTCCAACAGCAAGTAGTAGATAGCAGCTGAAGGCAGAATTTTTTTTAAATTAATTAATTTAATCCAGTTATTTTAATTAAAAGATTTTTTTTCTTTTTCCTGGTGTTATTCTGCTTCAACACTTATCTAATGGTTCAAAAATAAAATTGCAAATTTGCTCGTAAATTAATTCGGGATACAAAGGGTTCAAGTCCTTGGGTTCATAACATCTATGTGAAAAGCATTAATAAATCTGCTTCAACTCTGAAAAAATGAAATAAAAATTGCTCATTTATCCTTAAACTGCCCCGCAATGCTTCTAAATGAAACAATAAGACATCAAATTTTTCTATTTGGAACATACAACATATGCCTCCTCCCACCCCGCCCCTTTTTTCTCCTAAATATCAATTGTCATTTATGTCTAGTACTGCACTTTCCATCAAAATAAAAACACCTTAAAAGCCACAATGAAATACTATTTACCCTTGAGCGATATTCCTCAAATTGTTTTTCTCTTTAATGTTTCTCACCTGGAACATAAATTTTGTTTTTCCTAACCTCTAGCCATTTAAACATCGGGATTTTTCAGCAAAAATTCTCGTTACGAGCAACTTTTAGAGAGGAAACACCTCGTTTAACCGACTATTATCGCAACTTCCCAACAATTAACGAGTATTTAACGCTTATGACAGCTTTTCCATTGCTGGAACTGTTTAAATAGGATCATTAGGGGCAGGAACTAATAGCTTTTAACTAACTTCCCCAATTATTACTCTTTTATCAATCTACTTACATGGTTAATATGAGGTGGCCCATTGTTACTTTTTAAAGCATATCCATTACCATATTATAATGGTGGAAAGTAATGTTAGACGAAGGAATTTTAAAATATGCGCGATCGGAGAACTATTAAAATGCGAAAGAAAAGGCCTTTCTCTAACGATGATTTCTCCTTCAATTTTCGGAATATTTTAATTCTAATGAAGCGGTAATGCGAAGTGGTTTTCACGAAGGTTTTTAGTGGTAATTTATGGAATTATTCATTAATATGCCAGCTAGGCATTTTCATTTGAATAAGCTGAAAACCTTATACGTATGCGACAAATTCTAAATGTGCTGTAGTAATTTATAGTTTTACTTCAGTTCAATTCGATTTTATATAATTTCTTTAATGAAAATCTTTAACGCTCTATAGAATGTCAGACGGCAGGTTCTGTATTAAAGTTTAAGGAATAAAATTCTTTTGGACCATATAAATGACGATGTTTCGGACGGATTTTAGAGAAAATTGCTCATATTCACAGCGAACTTATTTTACACGATCCAGAAGTTCCTATCTGCAGGAATCGAGCCATCTTGGACAACTCTTTGAAAACTTTCTACACTGGTGTCCAAAAATTAAGGACCATTTCGTAAAATGAAAGAAATTTGCAATTAATACAAAAACTACGGTTCGAAATCAGTTCTGGAGAATCGTGTGACATAAAATCTAGTATCACACATTTTATACTACCCCCCCGCTCCCACCCCCCCCCGGGGGGGGGGCGACCAGAAAGTTATGAAGACGGAAAGGGATTTCAACTCATCACGTTTCACAGAAAGCGGATAACGAGATGAAACTTTCGTCAATTATTATGTTTTATGAGCATAATATTTACAAGCATTTTCGTAAATATAACAGAAATATTCGGGAAGATATAAAGATTTCTATGAAAAATCCAAAATTTTCATGCATGCTCTTTACTTATAACATGCAGAATTTTCATTAAAATTATACAAAACTTGGAGAAAACTCGGCAATATGTTACAGAAGTATTGTATTAAAATTTGAAGTAAATACGTTGCATATTATAGAAAATATGAGTATTTGTACTAAATAATTTTTTACTGCGCATGTGAGAGTCGTAGCGTAATTTCTTTTATAACTTAAAAGCCAGATATATAAAGCAACTTATAAAAAATTCCAGTTGAATTTCGTTAAAATTCAGAAAGATATCAGCATTTCAGTGAGGTAAATTTAAATTTCTCTTTAAGAGAAGCTAAATGACGAGGTTCTTGCACAAGCTGATATTTTTTAAACTTGAATCTTCGAATAGTATTCAGTGAAATGCAATTTAAAGAATCTAATTTATAAGTGTACATGTGTATTCAGGATATTCAACTTTCTTAAAAATTAATTTTGCTGCTCGAAAATTCAAATTTCAAAAGTATGAATTTGTGGAAAAATCCTCATCACTTAGCTTCTCCCAAAGAGAAATTTAAATTCATCTCATTGAAATACCAACATCTTTCTGAAATTTAACGGGATTCAACTGAAATTTTTTATAAGTTGCTTTACATATCTGGCTTTGAAGTTATAAAAGAAAATTTACGCTGCGTCTCGCACATGCGTAGTAAAAAGTTATTTAGTACAAATACTCATATCATCCCTATAATATCCAATATATTTACTTCAAATCTTAATACAATACTTCGGTAACATAGTGTTTTCTGCAAGTTTCGTATAATTTGAATGAAAACTCTGCAAGTTATATAAGCAAAAAACATGCGGGAAAATTTAGGATATTTTAAAGAAACCTTTATATCGTCCCGAATATTTGTGATCTATTTAAGAAAATGCATGTAAATATTATGCACATAAAACATAATTGATGAAGGTTTCATCTCGTTATCCGCTTTCTGTGAAACACGAGTCGAAAAATTGCTCTCGTGACCGAATACTCAGTGTAAAATGGGTATGATATTCTATTTTATGTTACACGATTCTCTACAACTGATTCCGAACCATAATTTTCGTTCAAATTGAAAATTTCTCGCATTTTACGAAATAGTCCTTAGTTTTTGCACATCCGAGTAGTTAAAAAGACGAGTTAACTCATGGCTCTCACAGCAAATATGAACCAATTAATTATTCTCAAATCACTTTCAATTAACAAAAATATATATTATGTTGTGCACAACGCGATCGAAAACTCATAAATAGAACCTTTTAATTCACCAAAAAACACCCAATACCCACTTTTAACTACATGCAAAAAGTTTTTGGCACTGCGGCACGGATCTTTCTTTTACTTCAACGCACCATTTCTAAAATTTTTTCATTCAGATTTTCTATACCTCTTACACTTATTTCCAGAGCATTTCTAAACCATCATGAGGGCTAAAAGAATGACGAAAGGTCCCTCAAAGCATTAATTAAATTTTTTTTAAATCCATTTTGAATAAGATAACCATTCAGTAGTCTACTCTAAATTCAACGTAACTATAACGCAGAGGATCAAGACTTGCAATCACGCAGAACTCCCACCACCAATAGTTATATTATTCCTTTTTCAAACAGAATAAGCTTGTAGTTTAAATTCTTCAAGTTAGAAATCAGAATTCATCTCTCTCTATTCGAAGCAGTCTTGATTGCCATGGGAATACAAAGTCTTAGAAATCTCAGCGAATTCCAATGATTATTTTTCCAGGCTCGAATTTTCACATTCTATCTTCAATAGCCTACAAACACTCGTAGAGTACATATCAGTTACCTTGGTTCAGATCCATAATTAAGTCCAAAAGTTAACTTTTTAAGAGAGCTAAATGAAAACTTCATTTTCCACTGAACATCATGTTTAGGAAAACTGCTTTGTTGAAACTGGTCTGAAACAGTTTTGCTCAAAAAAGAAGAGAAGAAATCACATAATTCAAAATAGAAAATTTTGAAGCAAACTTCTGATCCAAGTCAGCAATAAGCGTCTTATTGGATTCTTTTATGGACGACACGTGTTTTATGGCACATGCGCGTGAAAATTCAGAATAGATTCAAAGCAAGAGTTCATTTCCCTTGCTGACAATGCGCTATAAAACTGTGGAACTTTCTGCAAAGATATATGTACAATAGAAGACTTCCGCTACAACTCTGAGCCCTGAAAGTCTTCTTCGAACTGTTATCCAACATGTGTATGAAACAGAATACTTACAAATGTTTTCCGTCCGAGGGAGGAAGGCTAGTTTCGTTTACTATTTTACCATGGTAGTTACAAATCTTCCTTGAAAATCTATACTGAAGAAGGAATCAATTATTGCATCAACCAAGATACACTATGCACAATGTTTAAAATCAGACAACCTTAGCTCTTCAGGAAACCTCAAATACAGTTAATATATATCCATGCAAATCCCACTCAGGGTTTTATGAAACTTAATATGTTCCTCCACAAATGAAGAGAATTAGCATGAGGCGACATTTAAACGAAGCATTACAGAGACTTACGCTAACTACACGTTTCCAAACTGTCTACCAACAGACACACATTATCGAGTACATGTTAGAAGTTTTAAGTGTTTTACACTAATGCAGTCAAGTGACCAGGCTGCTCAATCTCAATTTAGTCATGTTCCAAACTCGACGGAGAGACGCAGAATTTGCATTTTTATTAGTTCAAAATAAATAACGGATTTGATATCCGCTTCTAGTTTCCCGTGAACGCTGACAAGATCTTAAAACTTCCTTGTTTTAGACGCATGAATAATGCTTCTCCTTCATTCTGATTAAGAAATTTTAGAAGGGCTTAGGAGGGGAATGAAGTTTCTGTGAGAAGGAATACTTATCGCTAGACAGTTCCGATTTATATCCTTGGGTAATAAACATCAGTTTAAATTTGTAATACTTTTTGAAAGTTAAAAAAGTAAAAGGATTTTATATTGGAATGTCATTTAATTAAAATTAATAACAATTCATGAGGATAAATGCTAAGTTTTGCAGTCAAAATTGAAATTCTTTTACAATTTCATCTTAACCCTTTGAGAGTCGAGGTTTTTTTTCTACCTAATTACTATAAACCAAGCACTTTGAAAATTTATTTTTAATTTTGTCCATAAAATAGCTCGTTAGGTTTTTAAGCTATCGCGTTCACATACGCACGAATAGAAAACAGACAGACAATCCGTTAACGCATTTCTTCCAAAATATGATACAGATCTACAATGTTGGCGATACACCAATCATATGCCAAATTTCATCCATCTATCCTCTCACATTTTTGAGTTATCGCGGACAGAACAGACAAATTTCCATTTAGATCGATATAAGTTTGACACAAATCTGCAACATTTATTTCGAAACTGCATGCCAAATTTCATTCATCCAACTCGCTCCGTTTTTGAGTTGTTTTCACACAGACAAAATTCCAAAAATGATTTTTTTTCGTTCCTTAGGAAAATATAAAATGTGGAGATTCATTAAAATTTAAAGGTCGAATTTTTTTTTTTTTTCGATAACAATATTTTCTGTACTATATACAAAAAAAAAGTGAAACCTTAGGGCGAAAAAATTTTTTAACTTAAATTTTTCTATCATACTGGTACGATAAAAACAGTTGAGTAAAACTGAACTGGAAGCAGGGTCTCGAGTTTGAGAAGCTTGGTTCATTACAACGATTAGCCAACATACCATTTCGATCTTCTTATTCCAGCGTGATGAAGACATTCCTCAAGATACAGCCGAGAATAACAACGCGAGTAGGTGGCACCTCAGCGAAAAACAATAGTTGCGCGTTGACTGGGCGCTCTACTGACATGCCAATTACTTTAATAATAACAATTACATTAAACTATTGTTTGAGGGATTCTCATTAGGCCTATAAAATTGCGGACATCACAGGTCGTATCCATTAATTCCATTGCAAAGCGGCGAGAAAGTATCTGGGTCAGCCTAACTCGTTTCTCACGCTTTTTCTAAATCATTCCAAGGCAAGAAGCGCTCGCAATACAAACTAAATACCTCATTACACTGTACAAGTGAATGAAAGAAAAAATGATTCACTGGCGAGTAAAAAAGGTGTATTGTTCGCCAACGAATGGTCTGTGTGAAATACTCATTAAATGAATGAGACAGTACGAAGGAATAATAAAAAGGCATCTGATTAGCAGTAGAGCGATAGGTGCCGGCTGGAGACGTTGCGCAGTATAAAATGTATCAATTCTTCTCGTAATATATCCCTTCTAGTTAATTGATCGTGAACGTCTGTTGTTTTTGTGCTTACTTAAAATTATTTAATGACATTTTAATGAAAAAAATACCAAGAAATTATCTACTGGCTCTGTACGAATGAGAAAGGGGTGTGGTGCGACATGGTAAACTTAATGGTAATTTTATGCTAAATAAAATGATCCGAAGTTTTCAATAAGATGCAAATGAAAAGTATTTTAATAAAAGATTGATAAAAGGTATTTTTTAAACCAATTAAATATGGGAGGTAAGGAAATTATTTTACGTCTATCATATCAAACTTGCATCAAGCATGTCACTAGCAGGAACTAAACAAATGTCTTATAACGTTTTAGATGAATAACTTCTCAATTTTTATGGAAACTTAACCTTCCAGCGGTCGCGTTTACTGAAATTTTACGACATATCGTGCATCGTAATACATATACATATCGTGTTATTTTACAAAAACAAATGCAACTTTTAGTTATGCTATCTGTATTTATTAGCCTAATAGTAAAAGATTTTATAAATAAAACTGCACTTAAATATGTAAAATAACGATATAAATATGTAATAAAGATGCACAATTCAAGTATCTCTTGCAAACGCGCGCCCGCTGGAAGATAAGTTATTTCGAAAGGGAGGGAGGGGGGGCAGAACGAGAACTCTAAAATAGGTTTCTTCCCGATATTTGGCATACCTTTCCGGCTACCATATTTTCCTATTCGGGGTGAATAGCGTCTGCAATGGATTTCTTTCAAAACTCAAGGTGAATCAATAATTTTGGATATTATAAGTTTAAAGGTTCAGGCTATTAACTTTTCATATAGATAAAAAAAAACTTGATCCCAGCAATAAAGAATGAAAATTTCACACGCGAATTTCGAGTATTTCCAAAGTTAACTGAAATATATACCGAACTGATGACCCTCGGATCCGAACTCAAGACTTTACCACTAGGCCACCTCGGCTAACAACTAAGTGTGTGCAGTTTGTCATCCAAAATTAGCAAACTGCAATCCGATGCTCAATGCTTATTATAATGCAATAAATAATTCTTAAATAAAAAATTTTCTGCACCGTTTAGCGATAACAGCAAAATGTCGGTTTTGGAATTGTCTTCTTATTGCATAACTGCGTTCCATTGTGCATCGTTTTCAGATATCTACATATCAAAGTGAAACTCGGAAAGTTTCAGAATACTGCTCTAATTATCAACCGAGTTTGGTCTTTTGATTAATCACTCAAGATTTAGGAAATATTATATAAGATGCATAGTGAAACATTTAGAATATTACCTCGACGATACAAATCTAGATCACTCAACCCGAGTAAAACTTGAAAAAGTAATGCATAATCAATGTTTTACCACCATTATCGTTTTATAGTAAAATTCATGAATTATTCTTCAAAATATTACGTATAAAGTATAGTCATATCTCTCAGCTCCGCAAATATGCTGCTGTTTAATGACACGCTGGAGGGGGTTTTGCTCTATAAATTCATCACTTCATTCAAAATATATGAATCGTAAAAGCGTTTAAAATCAATGACACTATTCGAACTGCATTTAAAATACCTGTCGCACAATCACCGATCGAAATGAAGTGATGGTCCTTCTGTTACAATATCTGAAACTTTTGAAAACAGAGAAATAAAAGTTGAACTATTGAAAGAAATCTTCTTTAAGAAAAAACATTTAGATATTAAGAAATTACATATGCATATCGCAAAAATCAGATTTGATTTCACTGTAAAATCTTACCCACACTAATATCTAATCTGATTTGACAACAAAACCTTAAATCAGAAGACGAATTTCTTTAAATTATTTAATTTAAAACATAAAAGATAAAGCTTCACAAATTTTTTAAAATTGTTTTGGCAAACCCTCATAGTCTTCTTTATAATTTGAAGGGGAAAAAATTACAAATAATACTTTTCGCAATCTTCTCGAAAATAACCCACAGAATAGCTAAAATTAAATGCACAATGTCAGTGCGCTTAAGGACTGATAAGGATCACAAAAAAAAGTTCATAAAAAACGAGAAGTTAAAAATTAGAAATCTGTTAATCTTACTGATATTAATCCTACCAAATCAATAGTTAGGTTTAAAAACGCAGACTAGGCAGGCTATTGAAAACAGCAGTGTTATCAAAACTTCACACAAACAAACAGTAAAAATTTCTAAAAAGCATTCCAAAACTTACCTCGGTTCTTTCAGACAATTGCTACCTACACCTTTTCTAAAATATTCCCCAGCACAAAGCGAAAGTCGAAAAATTAGCAAGCAGGGACAAAACCACCACCTGTTAAGTTGTGAAACACTAGATCGCTGTTGTTTAGCTGCGGCATTTAAAACGCAGATGGAAATTGGATGATGGAGCGAGTGTTGCTAGCTGCCAATTCGTCAATATCTATGAAGCAATTCTATCTACGTTGAGCCAAGCAGATAACCGTCCGATTCATCCGAAAACTACGTATGTCTAGGTATGGGGGAATTTTTCTCTTACCGGTGTAGTACCGGTGAAGATAGCATTCTGATTAGACGAGTTATTAATATCTACCTTGGTGGTCATTATTCGATCTTTGAACGCACAGATAAGTTGTGCTTCGATCGATATTTTTATTGGGGGTATTATGAGAAGTTTTCGGAACGCGCAATGAGTAATCCCCATGCGTGCGACGTGTGCCGGCATTTTTTGCGTGAAATAGTCCCCACCCATCGGGAAGAACGTGAACAGATATGTTAAAGGCAGCTGATCTGCAGGTGACTCATGTTAAAAAGAGTAAAACGAAATAGTGAAACCAGCATTTGCGGTGAACTGATAATTACTATTCTGGTTTATTCCTCTTGAAATTACCAAATAACGAAATCAAAGCTAAAATAAACGAAGAAATTATTATCATAAAAAGCTGGAATGAAGCATGGCATATATATATATGATACATGTTTATATGTTCAATAATTATATAAATATTCATACACAGTGGTCACAGTTTCTGCAACACAGTCTTAATACATTGAGACTTGAAATCAGCATTTC
Organism: Araneus ventricosus; assembly: GCA_013235015.1. Taxonomy (NCBI): domain Eukaryota; kingdom Metazoa; phylum Arthropoda; class Arachnida; order Araneae; family Araneidae; genus Araneus; species Araneus ventricosus. Next base: position 260,892 of record BGPR01000937.1, read on the forward strand.
TTTAACAATCTAGCTGCATTTTTTAAAATTCGTCTTCTTGTTTTGGGGTCGAGACAAAATTTTTGTCGTAAAAAAAGGGTCCGAAAAAACTCATCTGAAAATGGGTCAAAAGCAAGAAAAGTGAAGAAGTGCTGCCGTAGACCGTGAAAGAACTTTAATTACAAACCTATTAACAAATTTAGAATGCAAAGAAAAGTACCGACACATTCATCTTATGTAAATTTTTACAGAACTCCGGTTACTTTGGGTAATGGCTAATGTGATCATACGTATCGTTTTTAGATAGCCTGTCCTGTTGTCACCAAGTACAGCTTCGGGACGCCGAAATGTCCCGTTTTCAGAAAAAAAAGCAACTATCCGTAACAATTTTTTAAAAAAAAGGCGCGAAAAAGCCCATACGTCTCATGCATATACAAGCCGGTCAGGAACATGTTAGCTCGCACTTACATTTCTAACTACATTACACTGCAAAATGTCACGGAATCGAACGCTGGGAATGTTTCAATCGTCTGGGGGGATTGTTCAAACACTTTCACATTAATAATTTGAATCATGCAAACTTTCGTATAATTATTGAATATATTCAATGTCTGGTCGGCACTAATGCGCCCATAGAAAGTATCTTTTTTTTTTTTCATGAATAAGTTGTGGACGAGCGAAAAAACACAGCTGCAAGTTGCAATTCTTGCACAATGTTAATTGCTAAAGTAAATTTTATGAAGTCCTGCCCAGAATTCCATCCTTATTTGAACACCAAATATTCTTAAGCAAAAATGTATTTTTTCTGAAAAATATAAGACCACATAAATTATTTATTTCCACGAGTTCATTCCGTTCTTTTCCAAAATAAATAAAAACTGAAGAAATATGCGTTTTCCAGAATACGCATACTATTACCTAAAATTAGTAGATGTCCCGTCTTGAGGGGAAAAAATAAACGGTCACATTAGTAATGGCTAATATGATTCACTTCGTTACATTGATTCTCGCCTTTAAGCTACACGAAAGGGGACGGACCTCGTTATTTTGAGGCGCGTTTAGTTTGGATTTCGATTTTTGTCTTGGCTATTGTATCATGGAAAAACCAAAATTATCTTTTAATTACGATTATTTGGATATTTCTAAAGGGAATGATGAATTCAAGATAAAGATAATTTTGGTTTTTCCATGACACAATAGCCAAGACAAAAATCGAAATCCAAACTAAACGCGCTCGTATGACATCATTCAGAAGCAAGCGAAGTCACGTGACGCCGAGAGCCAATGAAAAGCGACCTCAATCCAAACCACAGTAGGATCCGTAAATATGCATCCAAGACGCACTATGTTCGCTTTGCTTGTGTTTTATGGCGAAACGGCCATGTTTGCACTATGCTACGGCAACTGCCACTAGAGCATCGCAGCTTAATTTTGTGTAATGAATAAGATTAAAATCAACTTTAAATATCAACTGGATGCACATTTATTACTGTGTGAATGCAAAATTAATGAAATATTACTCCAGACCAAGACCAATCTATGGTGTAGGCTCTTGGTCCTCCGATCAATCCGAAACTCTCGATAGCGATTTCCGCAAAATGATGCATCTAAATGCACGTCAAATTTGGCCCTACGTTGGAGAGCAAATGTTGATTACACTCAATCTATAACATATCAGAAAGTTTTACTGCCACATATTTTATAAACCTGCAAAGGAGATTTCTTTAAAAAAAAAAAAACATCAGTTAAATTATACTAAAACCTTTTCACACACTCTTGTATGAAGTGAACTTTTTCTCTCTTCCAACACAAAGCAAGAAAACGGTAATTATCGAAAATTTAAGAAAAAATATCGAAATAAATTATATTGAACATGAGCAATTTTTAGAATCTTATCTATACGAAAATGCTACTATCAATGAACCTATTAGTGTAATATGCAAATTGTCCCAATATATAACGGGTACCATATTTACAAAATATGGTTCGTTTTGGTTAAGCTTCGTCCTATTACTAATATAATAGCTCAGATCTGTCTCTCACTGATCCGGTAACGCTCTGACGTCACCGACAATAAAATTCGCGCTATAGCACTGCGAGACGTTAAACAGCATTATTTCATAGTCAGAGCACCTAAATTTCATTAATTTTAAATTTAAAAAAGTAATTGTCGTTCTAATTTCAAATTTAACAGCTCTAAAATAGTTAAATAAAATTTGCTATCGATTCATATAAAATTTATCTCGTTATGATCACCGGAGACACTGTTCCCGGGAAATTTTAAATTATATTAATCATATATTTCAAACTAATTTCAGTTTTTTAATAGAAAGTAGTAAATCACGTCAGTGGTATATCATGCGCGTGATATAGTTTGGACGCCACGATGCATCTGATTATTTATTGCAATCGTGATGATATAATTTGATAATATTTTTTGGCAACGATAAAATTTACACAAAGACATCTGAAGTACAAGGAAAATTGTTAAACAACGAAAACTACTTCACACGGAATGCTGTTTACCAAGAGGGGTTTTTTTTAATAAAGATGCATGTAAATAAAAAAATATTTCCTATCATAAAACATATGTTTATTTTATTTGCTTTCAATCAGTGTTTAACATTTCTCTCGCATATATATCCATTTAAACACGTCAAATTTGACGGGAAATCTCTCGAATGAAGAGGCAATTTATACCCGTCATACCATGACTGGTGATTTTCTAGTTTTTTTTATAATTACAATACTTTCTCTTTGTATATTTCGTAAAAGCCCTGTTCTAATATAACCATTGGATCAATCCCTTAATGGAAATCTATATAATTATGATTTTTTTGGTTGAAATATATTCCTTGGTTAAAAGATTCAATGATTACTTGACTTCCTCTATGACACAATGCCAATACTTGCAGAATAATTAACCATTCAGGAAATTGATCGGAAATCGTGAAAGCTGCAATTAGAGCTCTGATATTTCACTTCTTCATAACACCCCATCGATCACAGGCAGCAACACAATCCTTCTCCAAAAGACCAATAAAACTGTTCATCTGCAATCAATACTTTCAGATAACGACGCTAAATGAAAAGATAAGGAAGGTTGCGTGAGACTCTACGGAAAATTAATGTGACTCATTTCAACAAGGTGGAAAGATAAGACAAATACGATAAACGCTTATCACTCTTTTAATTCTTTTTTTCACCTCGTTAAGGAGAAGGATTTCGGTCAGTTTCGGTAGTATGGTTTTATCACCAGTTTTCATCGAAAGAGTTGGAAAAGTCGTGCCAAGAAGTCGTTACCATGCCAACATCATTAATTAATTTTGCTGGAAATGAAGTTGAAAAGGATTCTACAGTTAGTTATTAAACTATCAAATCTTGAAGTTCGCTTATGAAGATAAAGAATTTCTTTTTTTCCAGACATCTCGAGTTTCTACTGCATAGGGTTAAAAAGCCAGTGATTAAAACTATAGAAACCGGAAAAAAAGATTATGGATGAGCAAATACATTTATCTGAGAAGATAAGACTGTGTTGGGAAAAAAAGGTTTTATCAGATTTTCATTATATTGATTAATGATTCAGATAACACTATGTTGAGGAATTTGTTTTAAAAATTTTTTCCCTACACTAATGCAATAAAAAATAAATTGTTCGAACAAAGAGTGAACTTTTCTTATTCTGTTTACTAATGAAAGTGAGATTTTAACGTGGCATTAAAAGTAAAATTTTGATGAGACAGGAAATTAACCCTTTTACCACTGAAGAGGAACCCACGTTAAATGTACGCAAGATTTTGCTATCGCGCCTCTGGTCAGGATACCACAGTTCTACAAGACTTTGACCGCGTAGAACAGATGTCACAAAAACGTATATGGGTAGGGCTTCCAATCAACTTGTAGCACAGTAACAGGCACCTGGTTTATAGGTACCCTTTGCGACGGCCGTAGCACCTGTTGATGTTAAGTTGCATAGTGGTCTCTTATCATTGTAGTTACCGCACTCGCAAAAACTAAGCCAAATAACATCACCACGGATTATCATAATAAAAGAAACAAGCTCTCTTTCACAACAGTTAAAGAAAATAGAGCTATTCGAAACTCAGATTGTTAAACTAAATTCACATACAAAAAAATAACAAATATATAGCAGAAGAGAGACAATCGATTTAGATTAGGAAATACAAAACTAAAGCAATTATATATGGAAATATAATACATTTACAGGTAAATTTAATGTGTTGCAGGTGGTTTGTTTCAATTAACTAGGTAATAGTAAATTTTAAAAAAAGGCTTAACGGTAGAAAATTTTATGCACACACAAAAAGTGCACAGCAAAACATCTCTAGACCAAACTAACTCGAAACTATTTCCAAAACTAGTTCGATACAAAAAAACACACTCTCAAAAACTTCAGGCATTAAATCCAGCAACCTCACCTCAGTGGCATCAAGGCTTGGAGCAATTTGTTTTGGTAACAGTCGATCATGTTACCGCTTAATCTGATTTGAAAGCAAAAGCTATAGTAGAAAAAGCTGCAATGGCATTTTTATTTGTTTTAGATGCTGTCAGCATTTTCTGGTACAAAAAAGTAGCCGAAAGACTAACTTATTTACGTCTGAAAAACTTCAATCCGAGTAAGCTTCCCGAAGAAAAACCACCGAATCACATCTCTTGAGGGTTGGCAGAAGACAAGGAACAGGGCTTCTTTCCACAGCAGGGATCAATACGTGCGATGCAACACCCGTAATAAAAACTAAACTTAGCTATTCCACACAGGGTTTCTTGGGGGCTTGGGTTCCCAATAAAAAAAAAAAGTTGGAAAAACTTGGCGTGTTGCTATAGCAACCGCTAAGCCAAAGTCTTAAGGATAGATCGCCGTCACGCGAAGCGATGTTATTTAGCCAATATCTCAAATGGGACTGATGGGCGAAAGTGGAAAGAAAAAATATATACACATCAGAGGGGCTAGCGCTAAAAAGACTAGGACTTAAGAGTCTTGTTTTCATTGTAGCAGCGATTTTTTATAAATGTAAATTCGTTTGAAAAATAAGTATCAAATAGGATGCAACGTAGTTGTATAAAAAAAATTATAAAGCGCATCATGTCAATCAAGAAGAAATATAAGCATCATAAAAGGTATTGCGATAATTTATAAAAGAAAACGTTTAAAGATCATACAAGTAATTTAAAAAGCTCGAAACACTTTGAGAGATTAATTTACTAACGATAATACCTTAAACCAATAAAAAAGGTTTAAGGAAAATTTCTTTTGAGACAAAAGGCAATGATTTCCTTTTATACATAAAGGATTACGCATAACAATAGTAGAAAATAGGAGTTTTAGGTCGGACTCCAAAATAGTCGACGAGTCAACATCTAAGGGCTGCTGACCTATCAAGGGAAAAAAACATAGGAAGGGGTGTCAAGGTTATACATGTGTTACCGGTAAAGTGTGAAATGCAGGCATTGGATAAATGCCTACGTAGTGTATAGAATACCTTGCCTTTTTGGACGAAATATCAAACGATTAAACGTATTTCATACATTTTCCCAAGCATTCTATATAGTGCCAAAAACAAACCGACTAAGTATAAAATACTCCTGCTCATCACGTGACACATGAATTACGACGCTCACCTCAGAGGAGATACCGTTTATTATTTAGCCTAAATTGTTTCTCATTCTATAGAATGCCTAGATATTACATATAATGCCGATAACATTATATTAACTTTCCCTAGGCAATGTGTGAAAAGCAGGTATTCTATACAATGCCGGATTTCGTGCATTGCAGCCAACATATGCAATACGTCATGAAGATTTCAAATCAAAATTAATAATTCTCCAATTATACATGCATTTAATTGAATTACAGTTGATTAAAAAGGATATAGGATTTCATAAATAAAAAAAAATACTCAAAAACGTTTATGATTCAATATATTTTCATAATTTTTCTACAAAAGCAGAATTTTATCTAAATAAAGAATTCAACTACCTGTACCTCTCGTGAGTTTTTAATACACAAAGATCTTGATAATATATAGATTATAGAAGATTTATAGCACGAACCAAACTCGAAATTATTTTCAGAACCAGTTCTACATGAAAGTCTTATAACTTTCAGAAACTTTGGGGATTAAATGAAAAGACCTGGACATAGTGCATTTAGGGATGAAGCAATTTGTTCAGGCCACAATGGATCATGTTACAGCTTAATCCTATTGGAAAGCAAAAGCTGTAGCAGAAAAAGCTGCTATGGCATTTTTTATTTGTTTCAGATGCTGTCAAAGCATTTTTCACACAAAAAGTAGCCAAAAGACTAACTTATTTACGTCTGAAAAACTTCCAACCTTGTAAGCTCCCTAAAGAAAACCACCGAATCGAATCTCTTGAGGAGTGGAAGACAAGGAACAGAATTTCTTTATTCCTCCAGTAGGATCAATACATGCGGTACAACACCCTTTATAAAAACTAAACTTTGCTATTCCACACAGGGTTTCATGGGGGCTTCCAGTTGCTGGTAAAAATAGGAAGAGAAAAAAAAATCTGCAAAAACTTAGAGTGTTGCTATAGCAACAGCTAAGCCAAAGTCTTAAGGATAGATTCGCTGTCAAGCGAAGCGATGTTATATAGCCAATACCTCAAATGGAACTGATGGGTAAAGAAACAAAATGTATAATACATCACGCAGGGATCGTTGAAAAATGAAGTTCTGTAAAGACAGAGATTTAACTAAACAGGCGAGTAATTTTTTTTTCAGCGTAGTAATTTTTCTGAAACTAAATTCGATTGCAAAATAAAGAGCAAATCAAAGTAGCTACAAGAGAGCAAAAAATGCGACATGTCATTCAAAAAGAATGATCACTGTAATAGCGGTGGTGGCAATTTACTAAGAACTGCATTAAGCAATGTGTTTAAAAGCTTTGATACGATCTGTTAAAAAGATAAATTTCTAAAAATCAATATTTCATGCCTGCAAGTTGGAGCTTAAATAACTAGACGTTCCCATCTCAATTAAAGGAACAGGGGAGGGAAAACAGGAACTTGGGAAAATGATCAATTGTTTTCACATACGATTAAACATAATATGAAACACAGTAGCATTACAGATTCTATAAAACCAAGTCCTAAAAATTCAATTCTGCCAAGTATTTACACCCGATTCTTGAATTTTACAGCCAGTTTTCCTCCCTTTAGACCAACCCCCTACTAAGGTAAGTAACAGATTCAGATGATTATAACTAAAAATAAAAATTATGATGCAGTATGCCATTTAGATTTCAACGGAAAATGAAATATTTTTTCCTTACTAACCACACAATTATCTGATTGCGACAGATTAAAGAATGATCATTTTTAATTCAACAAAAGTTCAAATTCTTTATTATAATTTGTCTGCCACAATTTAAGAATATTATATCTGAAAACAAGAAATATACATAGCATCATTAATTTACATAATAAACTTTAAAAATACCTTTCTACATTTTTTAAATATTCAGAGCTTTCCACTTCTTAAAAATAAAAAAAGAATAGGCGTTTCTAGTTCTTTTAGCCATGTAATTTTTCCGTTTCAGCTCAAAGTACTAATCATAAGAATGGCCACATCCCATAACCAAGAGAACATAATTAACAGCGCACACGTCAATGAAAGGCCACCCATACATCGTTAACAGGGGCTCAGTGCCCGTTTTATAGGCTTTATTAAGTGTGCCTCGTGTAGCGAGTTCACTCGCAACCAAGTGTTACTTATGTTCCGGAACCCTTTTTGTATGTCTTGATATATCCAGTCTCAGTAGCGCATTAGTCCTCATATCTGGACCCCCATTACAATCAGCATCGAGTGGTAGTTTTCCCAGTAGTGGAAGGACATTCACTATTAGGAAAAAACTACACATAAGAAAATAAACGTAAGGATTTTTCTAAAAATACAACACTTTTTGAACATTCCATTTCTGTCCGTGTTCCACTTTTTTAAAACTTTATCTATACACAGAGAGACTCACGGACGTGACCAGAAATAGCGTGCGGAGGTTAAACGCAAGAGAAAAGGCAATCATTAGAAAGACATTCAATAACTCCTTTATATAAAGCAAGAAGAAAAAAATAGAGTGGAGGGTATCCATGTACTAGAAGAACTTTACGGACACCGAAGGATTTGGAGGTGCCCCTGAAAGAATGCAATACATGTCGCTACGGATATAACACGACACTGTGAACAGGAATACGCTATAAATCTTGACTTACGACCGTGGCGAACGTGCCGGATTTATTGCGTTCGTTCTTTATTACCGACGCGAAACAAAAGAAAATTGAAGAGTAGGGAAAAAATGCTCAGACTTCCGAGCATTGATGAAACTCTGGCCATTCACAGAAAAATAGGCAATTTCCGTTTGAATGAAAGGAATTTAGAAGATCTCGGAGGACAGAGTTTTAGAAGAGGCCTAAATTGCATCCGATACTGATGGGAAAATTCGGTTTCAGGCGTTAAAAGTTAATTTCGGATAACAGAAAAGTATTAATCAAAACTATTACATAGTAGTTAACTTGTTTCGCTAATATAAGAAAAATCGCTTTATCATTCGAGATCCATGCAGTCGACTTGGGTTACAGTTCTGAGTGCTCCACGAAGAATTAAACATTATGTGTTACGGTTGTAATATCAAATAAATATAATACATTTTCTAAACAATTTCTTTTTCTCAACGAATGACTAATTTATTAATCATTACAGAAGGATAGATATAAAAATATATTGTACATACAGAAAGAAAAAGGAGAAATTCAAAACACTTATCATGCAATGTTATTGTCCGTTGTAACGAAGAGAAAGCAAGAAATAAATGCTATTCTAAATATTTATATCAACTTCGTCTTTATGCACCGGAAGTCCATTTCAGCAGCGCAACAAAAGGAATTTATTTAATTTCATTTATTTCATGTTCGTAAAGATGGAATTTGTTAATCGATTTTTCATTCACTCCCTGGTGTGCTAGAGGGTTGAAACATTTTACACTTGTGTATTCCCGATGACAATACTTTCAGAACTTAATTATATGCTAATCATTAATTAAAATAAATTTTGATTCCGTTTCAGTGGCGCCATCTCATAGCGAGTTTGAAGGACAATAGATTAAAAAGTAAAAAAATAATTCAAATAAATTAAGTTTTGTACACTAATAAAAGTGTGATAATAAAAACTTTTTAAGTATTTTTTTGTGTTATTGTATTCACAGACAAATATATTCCCCCCCCAAAAAAAAAATCAGATTCAAAATGATTTAAAACGTGCAAATTCACAGAATTCTTGAAGTCAATTCCTTTTTTCACCATTACATAAAAAGAAACTTTGTATAAGAAAGGTAAAACGAAACAAATAAAAAAAATTATCTATTTCAAAAACAAATGAAACAAGAGGTATGCAAAGACATATGAAGGATAAACGTTACCGTCTATTGATTTTTTTTTCCCCGCACTCCTAACGAATCGACTAAACAGTGGTCATCCACAGCTAAGAAAAAAGCATTCATTTTACATACAAATCCTCCCTATAATAACAGCATTCGCTTTCCTAGAAATTGCAGTTTTCCATCCAACTTATATTCGAATTAATAAAACGAACAAACGATTCCTTTGGCGGGAATTTCATCCTACAACGGTTGCACCTCCTCTTTAAGATGCATGAGTGACCAGCCACCGCGTCTACTACCGAAAGAAAGAAAAAGAAAACTATTTTTTAACCAAGGTCGAACGAAGAAATGTGGGTGGAATCCGAAATAACAATGACAGTGAAAGTAAGGATGACGACTCTCAAAGGAAGATGCTACAAGGCCGTATTGCGCCAAACACGGGTCGGGTATACACAGTAGCTAGTTTCTGTCAGAAGGGAAGTTTGGATTTTATATCCGGCGTATGGTAGCTGTGCGAATCGGGAGGAAATTGCTGGCACATAAAGACACAGAGATGATTTTTATGACGATTTAGTTTGAAGATATTTATGGGTTATGAATAATTTACTGTATTTGATATTTATTTTGCCTGCATTAAATGGAGCATCCAGTACCTGTATTTTGGATTCACGAAAACGTGCATTTTATCCGATTTTCTAGTATTTAGTACGCAAAATCGATGCAAAAAACTATCTTGATTTGAAGTGTTTCAAATTAAGCAAATATGATGTATTCAAATTATATAAATAAATTCAGTTAATTTTTTTCTTTTGCAGCTAATCATTAATGAAAGTTTTATTTTCAGATTTCATTTTTCTATTTAACTGTATGTATAGTTGGCGTCGACAAAAAAATTTCGTTGATAGATAGGGTCGTGGAATATTTATTTATAGATGAAATGAGGTTGCGAGTGGAAAAAGTTTAAGAAGGCTCGAGTTATACCAACTAGCTGGCTTTGTTTTGTATGTTCAAAATCAGCTATATAATCCCGTTTGTCTTTTATTCCTAGTATCAAGTAGATTTCATAAAGTCCTACAATATGTTATTTAACAACCTCAGGTTCATGTCATGGCCTTACACCCTTCCGGGTAGGCTGGAGTGGGAGTTAAATGTTACTTATCGAATCGATGTTATTCTATGTTGTATATTTAAGACATCTTTTAATAAAAATATTTAGGTTCAAATCAAGTTGCAATAAGGATTGAACTAATTATAAATATGTCAGAAGTCGAAGATTGCGGCCCCCAGAGGCCGTGCGATTCGCCCACCCACCCCATCACTATCTCTCTTAAAATGAGAAATGAATTCTTACCGACAATACATGACCTTATCCTTATGACCCATTGTACAAAAATGTCATCATGCTGGTCTCATAAAAAGTTCCAAGGTGCATCACTCAAATATATCTGGCATTTGATTCTTCAGGGTGACGCGATTCAAAATATAAAACGGAGAACTGACCTCGAAAGAAATTTATGAAGTTCTCTAGGCACGTGAATTAAGAGTTACGTTTCCAGCTTTACGTCCGTTCAGTGGCATCCAAGATTTATATTCAATAACTCATTGGATTGCTAAAAATATGCTAGTAACATTACAGTTTATTGCAACCTCAGAGCAAAAATGAACAATATTTTAAATTTCGAATTCAAAATAACTCGTATCGGGAATTTAGAAGGATGTTTTTCTATTTATTCTCGCAAAGACCACGACGCCACCTCAACAAAACAATGACAGATCACAAGACTGATGTCAACGATGTAGAAAATAAAACTAAGAAATTTTTGAAAAGAATAGAAAGCACGCGCGAATAGGTGAAAACACAAACGCATACCACCAACATCCAATATTTCTTCAAAACACATTAAAAACATGTCAAACCTACTGCCTACAGCAACTACTTTTTACATTTCCTTCGTCTGTAATGGTACAACGAAAATGGGGAGGGGGAGAAGGATAAAAGAAACACGAATGAGTATTCATCCAGTAACTGTAACTGCCACTATGACACGAATGCGAGATCAAATATTACCTTGCTTAATGGACCTGTTTTCCTTTTATTTTTTACACGCCTTTGTTCGACACAAAGCAAAACCCTCCCTTCAAACTCGTGCAGTGGACAAGGAAAAAGGACAACTTTGGAGTGAAGCCAGGACACGCTCTTTTCCAGAAAGGACCCTGGAACCTCCACAGCCCCTTGATGTTATTTGTCACCCAGTGCTGTCTCAAGTGTTCACTTCTCTTTTATGAGGTGTCAAAAGAAGTTTTTATCATTATTCTGCCATCGATACTCGACCCTTTTTGTCCCAAAAGGATCCCAGTATCATCTCCCATCCTCACTCATTATTTCAAGCACGGAACTACTTCGATAAGAGGTTTTTTTCTTTCTTTTAATCTTAATTTTACGAAAGCAATACTTTATAGCCTAAAGAGGGTTTTATGGATAAGTGAAACAGCAAAACTACATCAGTGTCATTGTTGATATACTCTTCCACAAACACTACAAGTTTATAAAGTTTTCTTAACACAAAAATCGGACAGTTAATAGGTCGCATATTATAATATGTGGTTAATCAGTGTACTTCTGTTAGATTTTTTTCATTCCGTAAACTGTCGGTTTTTGATAATAAAATTGTCTTGTTTCGAATTATTTCGCTTGTATTTTCTCAAAAACACAGCAAGTTTTAACACAGTCAATTAATTTTCTAACCATATATCAGTCATTCGACGTTTATATGCATTTGATAGCGAAAATTTCTCCTACAAAAGTGAAACAGTAAGCGGGAAAAGAATAAGAACCCCTATCCTAGAATGCAAGATATATAATCTAAATAAAATTTATTTTAAATTAATTGTCAATGAAATCCCTGTAATCATTATCAATAATATCCTAATGAATACAAAACAAATTTAATTTCGTAGGAACAAGATAAATCAAAGATAAGCGAGACATTAAAGAACTTCGTCATAATTTATTGGCTTACCACCCAGTTCGAAACAGGACAGAAACACAAGACGATTTTCGTAATTTTGAGCAGTTTTCAAATGATAACAGCATCTCTAGCCACCCATACTTCACATTTCCAAACCAAAGCAACCAACCTTTGCTTCCCTCCCCTTCTATAATTAATTTTTACTTTCTCGTATACGAAGTATACAAAGAGAAAGTATTGTAATCGTCAAAAAATTCGAACTCAAGATTTTGACGAATCTCCACTTTTATACCTCCCCGAGCCCGATAAACACAATTTTGGAAACATGTCTGTCTATGTGTCTGTCTGTGAAGACAATAACTTGAAAACTATTAGAGCTATGGGGATTTTTCAAAGCTTTGGTATGTGATCTTGACACATAATTTGTAGGTTTCTATCAAATTTTGGACAAAATCTGTCCACGTTCATGTGAACAATATAACTCAAAAACTTGAATAGCTAGATGGATAAAATTTGGTACACAGTTTTATCATTTGGAATGTAGATCAAAATCAAATTTTGGGTCAAATCCGTCAAAGGGTTGACTGTCTGTCGGTCTGTATAATCGCATACTTCTAAACATTAAAACTCGTAAACCCTACGGCTTTGATAAATAGAAATTGGTACGAGGCCTGCTAACATTAATTGTAGATCCGTGCCCACTTTTTGTTTCAATCGGTCAGAAAAGGTGTTCAAATCGCCTATTTGTCTTTTCTGATCACACAATGACGAGACCTTTATTTCGAGGCTAATATTCAGGATTCACTTGCCCTAATCCTTGCCGCTTCTACCCACGCCTTTCGCCTCCAAGCTTCCAATTCCCAAGCTTTTTTTCTCCACTGCTTTAGGGACGCTTGTTCGTTTTACTGCCTTTTAGCTTATTTTTTCTACACATGCGTTAGGAGTGAGTATACGAGAAAGTTTAGGGGAAACCACTCCCGCTGGTTTAATGAGCGCCACACACTAAATGGATTTTTGGTGAAGTCAAAACTCAAACCCGCGAGCCTTCAACCACGAATCAAGGCTCTGCTAGCGAGTCCATTCCCTTTTCAAATGAATGATACAACTCTATTACCACGAGATGTTCTACAATATTCATGCGATATCTTTGCGATATCGTGCGGCATTCAGAATATCGTAGCAACATCGTGGAGATATCGTCAAATACCCTGTGCTAATAGGGAACGTTAGCCTTTTCGTTTTCACGTAACTGTAGAGAAAGATAAAAATTCCTGAGCCGTAAATGGCACTACAATCTCGCAGGCTTCATCTTTCTCACTTTTTTCACAGGTTCATGTGTTGTGGTACAAAATGAAATCAAATGCAGTGGTAAAAAAGTTCATAGCAAGTGAGAATGATCATACCATTTCATTACATGAAATGAAAATTAACGAAGTATCAATACTATTCGTTTGCGGACAACAAATGAGTCCGTTAAAAACGAATTCATAAATTAGAAGTTCATGAAAAACGAATCTACAGTAACCGCTACATCTGCGTGTAGATAATGATGTTCGCCTGAAATGAATGGAATTTTCATTGTATACTTTAGGGACATACATACTTTTATAGGAGCATTTCTTTAAATCGCAAGGACGCTGTATAAAACGCAGTTCACTTTCAAAGATCAGTGGAGGTACTTCTGCAGGCTATTCGTTGCGTGCTTCGTTTTACGATTCCACTTTGTATTATCGCCGCTTTTTTTATATTTACATTGGCAACAATGAATGGCATGCGTAAAGTGCTTTAACCTCCCAAACTCCAGTCTCTACATAACGAAATGATAAAGATCCTTTTTCTAGGTTAATTGTCCAACTAGTTAAGAAGATAATAGGTGATAAAATACCTCATTTCAGCAAATGCATTCCGATTCAAGATATCAGTGTTTTCTTCTGAAATTGGGCTTGCGCAAGATTCGAAAGTAAAAACGTATATGAGCGACCGCATCACTAGTGAATGACGAAGCATAGCAGAATATCTTTAAAAAATCGACAGTCGGATGCAACCTTTGAAACCAACGTTTGAAAACCTGTTCAAATACCGTTGAATCAAGCGAATTGTTATTAAGATGCAAAGCATCATTAGTATAATATGATTCAACGTTTTAAAAGAACTGTGATATTCTTAATGAATAAAAAAATATATATTTGTAGATTTATTAAAATATTTAAATTAATTAGATTAAAAAAATCGTTTGGTCATAAAAGAAATTAATTTTAAAATATCGTTTGGCTGAAAAAGAAATTAAATAAAAATACCGTTTGGCATTAATTCTTTTCTAAAGGTAATAAAAATAGTTTGGCAACGATATTGTCTTTTGCCAACGTTGCCTAGCAATGGAAAAGAATTGTGTTTATGAGTTTGAGCTTGGAATTCGATGCAAGTCAGTGATGTAATGTTTTGTGATGCAAGTGTATGTGCTTGTTTTACATGTTTTGTGCTGTGGAAAACTTCCAATAAATGTATTATTTTTGATAAAGAAGGCTTCACGATTCTTCATATTATGCTGAAATACATCACAATACTAACTAAACCCATTAGCTTGCGAAAATCACTGGATGCAGCAGAAAATGGACTTGCTTCCGACCCGCGGAAATCGTGGGATAAGCAGTCAGAGGATTTTAACGGGCAGCAATAAAACCTCGCCCATGTCGGAAGGGAAATCTTTCCATATAGTTGAATATACGGTTCTAGAATTAGCAGATTTATGTTTTGCGATACCATCTGTGGAAATAGCAGCAGGCGAAGTTCGATGGTCATGTTTTTCAATCTATCGGTCATAATTAAATAATGTTGAAAATCGTGCAGATTTTTTAAAATTGAAATACAGTTGTGACTTAATATTTCAGAAAAAAAAACATTTTAAAATAATCATACATATAGAAAAAAAAATATCACATGAAAGTTACGTATTTGTTAATGTGATGAAATACAACTTCGAATTCCGACTGCTTACAAGATTGTCGCCGGAGTTTTAAAACTCACTGTGTATACAAATGAAACATCTTAGCATCATATGATAACATAGATGAACATGGTTCGGCAAAAGAAATTTTAAGAAAGTCGGCAATCCTCTTTCCAGCTTTCATCTTTGCAACTTTCTTGGTCTTCATATCGTCTTCATCTTTGTTCTCAGCCTCCTCCTCCTCATCATCATATTTCTCCTTTCCTCGTACATGTTCAATTACTTCTTAGTCATCAAGAATGTGCGCAACGGGAACAGAATTGTGCACACTCCCCCAGCTAGCATCTCTTCACTAGCCCATTATTTCTTTTATCTCATTGGCCT
The DNA here is from genome assembly GCA_013235015.1 of Araneus ventricosus. NCBI lineage: Eukaryota > Metazoa > Arthropoda > Arachnida > Araneae > Araneidae > Araneus > Araneus ventricosus. The sequence continues at coordinate 276,584 of BGPR01000937.1, forward strand.
AAATATCAAATTTAAATTTATATCTTCTAAACTACCGTTAATTTGATATTGCCGGTTCCGGCAGTTTCTATGGTACATCTAAGTGTCTAAGGGCTAATACAAAGAATTGTATCAAATTAGACATATTTCAGAATTTTATTACACAGAATATCGATTACTGTTGTTTCTAAACTCTGGACAAATACATCAAATGCATTTAAATATTTTAGGATCATACTCGGTACTTTTTATCTTGACAATGTTTCATCACGTAACTTTCTCCATATCTTCAGTAGTCACTGGTTATAAAAGATTAAGAACCGCTGCAAGAAACCCTTTAAATGGAGAGGGAGGGAATCAAGATCCGAGTGGTTCCCGCAACTGTTGCAATCCAACACCGATATCCGGATACTTAAGACTTCTGTGAACATCAATGTGCCAACTATGATGTTCACAGAAGGCTTCAGTGAAAGAAGAAACAAGAGAAAATCCAAAAATCTGACTCATACTTTGATAAACAGACAACTAACTAAAGAAACACAACATCTCCAGCCGGAAAAAAATATACATGAGTGCCCCTTTCAAAAATCGCACACAAAAACGATAAAATCTGAGATCCCCATCAGAAGGCCGATATCAAAACGTCCACAAACGTTCGCAAATCTACAATCTCGGCTTTTGTTTATTGCACTTCTTGACTTCACCTCCTTTGTTGTTAAACGAGACGAATTGGTGGGGAGGAACAGAATAAATTGCAAGACGCACTTCTGTTCGGCGACAAATCATTTCCACCCGCGATTTTTCTTTCCAGCGACAGTTTTCCATGTCCATAACTCAGGCCTCAACCCTTCCTAAAAGAGAAATATTTTCCCGGTTAAGGAAGACGCTGTCATTGTGCGAGAGATAAATTTTGCGATCCAGTCTCGAGCAAGTATTGAATGCCCGTAAAATGGTATACGACAAAACGCTACTAAAGCATTGTAGAACTACGACAAGATGGCTGCTAAAATATTATATTGAAAGGTTATGGCTGGAGATGTTTTTCAATAAATTTTTAAGTGGAGGACTTTCAAGGATTTTATACCTTATTAGAGATAAAGACGCAGATATACAGTACGAGGAGTTATTGTTTTTATTTCTAAAACAATAAGAAGCAGTAAGCATAACTTATGACGCAATTTTATTAAGCAATCTTTTAAAGTGCTTTTCAAAAATAACTTCCCGACAAGAAAATATTTGAAACTGATGAAACTTTTCCCAGCATTAACTCATGGTGCCAAACTATGAATTCGCATAAATTATTTTTGGGATTAACAATTTTGACAGATTTTTAATATTAGCAAGCAAAAATATTAAAAAACATTCCATTAAAATATTATAAACGCATATGTTTAATTAAATTTCTTATTGTTTATCATAAATATTCATTTTCTTGTTTTTTTGTCCTACTTATAAGCGACCCTGGGGTTACGAAAACATTATAAAGATCAAGATCTGAATTATTTTTCCCCTTTCCATAATATTCAAGCGAGTGGAAATTCTTTTTTTACTTTACTTATTATAATTTCGGTACCGAAACCGTCTAAATTCTGCACCTCTCAACAATTACAGACAATAAGCCTCAAATACAAAAATATCTGAAAACCTGTAAGTGAAATGCTACATCAATCTTCCCATTAAGATATCAGATAGTACTTATAGGGCTTCGGAAATTCAGGGAGATGCAAGATGGTCTTTGCCACGTTAGAGATTTTTAAAAATTAGGCCAAGATCAGCAAAGAATTACGAAAAAAAGTAATTAAACGTTTATTTAAAGTGTTTTACAATAATGGTAAGTAAAAAAAGTTAAATTGTAAATAACAGCAGTTCATCCATCAGAACGCAATAAAATGAATCATTGGGGAAACGAATATCATTGAAAGTAAGTTAAGTAACGGCAGAGAAAACAGTAGGCAGAGTTCAATTGATTCAACCCGTTATTTATTTTCCTTAAATAACCAAAACGCTAAACACTATTCTACGTACACATTTAAATTGAATCTAATCACCAGCATCAGGCAAGTTACTATTTTTTTTTAAAAAAATTCTTAGAAATGAAACTAGGCTGTACAGAAAGTACGACAGGATTCCACTCAATTCCTTTCAGGAAGATAAACTTTTAAATAAATAGATTAGCAATTGATTGCAATAAATATTTTTAAAAAGGCTTGAAGGTGATGTAGAAGCTTATATTATCTGAACTTCGATTTCAGTTCTCTTGAAGTATTTCTTTTTAAAAGAATGCGATTCTAGCTCTGCGTTCAAATTAAATTAGAGTTTACGGAAATAATGAAATTCCCCGTAGACACATGATAATAGCAACGAAATCAAGTAGCAAGGTATTTAAAGTATTAACTGTTATCTGAAAACCAAATTGATTGCTGGAAGTCGTAGATAACATATTGCTTTTAAAATAGCACAGAAATTTTTATCGTACGTTCAATGTGCAGAAAAGAAGATTTCGATTATCAAGGGATGACTTTGGAAATTTATTTTAATACCTTTTCCTGTGTAAGGCAGGAAAGAAAATTACCATTTTGACTGAGGTTAAAATATTGGACTGAAAAATCGTATTAGCAAGACATCATTCTAGAAAACTAACAATTGTTTTTACAACATTCCTTACAGTTTGTAACCCAACTGGCCATGGGAATTATTTTTAACCAGTTAGTCTTAAACTATTACAATTAAATACATATTAAATTAGTAATAAATTCGAAATATCTGAATGTCTCTTGAATGTTTTTAGATCTCTAAAATTTCGGAATATAGCTAAATTTACTTTAATTTTGTTAGATTTACATTCCGTTTTAAAGACACGAGAGATATTTTGGGATGAGCTTCGTAATTTTTAACCGCCGCTAGATGACGAAAAAGACACCTGAATAATAGAGATAGAATGCAAAATAGAAATAAGCGCAGTTCTTTGGATTTTGGAACCCACTGCGCAAATATGAAGTGGGGGCCCCAGTAAATAAAGTGAATAAATAAATAAAATCTTTTAATTTTTAATAAATAAAGGAACATAGAAAACATTTATTCTATCTAAATAGTAATACTTAACTTACAAAATATTAATATTAAATAAATTAACATAATGTTTTTCCTTCCTTTGATTTCAGCAATTTTTTTTTTATCTCACTTAAATTTAATTCATTGCAAAATTTATTTTCTATGGAAAGAAACATTAGATTCGATAACCTTTCTTGTGCCATTGTGAACCTTAAATCTATATATTTAAAATAATTGGAAAAACCGAGGATCAGTCCCCAGCCCCAACCACTGGACCGATTTCGACAATTTTATTTCATACGAGAGCTTATGACCCCCAGATACGTCATCAATAGTCGCCTGCCACCCACCACCCTTCATTTTCGAGATATAACGCAAAATAAAACTTCGTCGAGCCCCTAAGCCTCTACAACCGTCAATTCACCAATTTATTGCCCTAAGTTGCAAGCACAGCCACAGGCTATTAATATTACAAGCAAACAGCTAATCGCCGAAGGCGGCTAGTAGTTTCTTATTTTGAGGTTTGAAAAACTACGTTCAGACTCATTTCCATACGGACTCAATTTTCTGCGTTGAAGTCTGTAGCTGTAATAACTTGATATTTATTTTTAATAGAGGCAATTGCAATTTATTATTATTTCTTCTCAGTATAAGTTTTTTTTTATTCGTGGGCTTGGAAATGCATGCTATGCATAAGGTAGCTCGGTGTGGAACACCGGGTTGACCTGCCGTAGGGACTCTACTGTTGGAAACACATAAGAATTTGAAACACAGGTCTATAGAACTCAGCAAAATAACTCAGTTTATTTGAAGCAAATGAAATGGAAAAGCCAAAATAATCATATCTCTAATTCAAAATTGGTTTCATTATTCAAAGATGCCTCTAAAAAAATTTCCTCTTTCTATTTTCTCGTATGCTTCCACATTAGTCTATTATTTATATATTACAGGTCTTTTTTTTAATGAAGAATACTGTTACAACTGCAGCTTACAATTACAATTACAATTACGACTTTAGGTCTTTATTATAAAGAACATAAACACCCAATGCAATACACAAAGAGAAGTTTACAAATGTGAACATCTATAGCTTTAGAAAGCAAAAATAAAAACGAATATCTGTTACTACTTGTACATTTTGAGGACTATTAATTTGAATCCAGTCTTAATCGAATCGTCTCTGCAAAATTATCCAATTAATATTTACATCGGGAGGATTGGCTAAGTATGAAAAAGCTTGTATGAAAAAACAGAAACAAAAATTAAAAATGTGTATAATACTTTTCTTGGGTGTGTCTGGCAAGCGCAGGTAACTAAATGCAGCAATTACAAATACATATAGTGTTTCTATTCAACGCACAAGTTAAATTTTAGTAATTTTTTTAATATAATAAATTAAATCGAGTGTAAAAAACTTTTTCCTACCCTTTCACAGATTTCAACTAAAATACGATACAGATCTAAGATTTAGGTGTAAGGAACACGTCAAATTTCATTCAGCTAGCACGCAGCATTTCTTTCAATCTTTTATAGTTCGTGTACAAGGTAGCTAAAAAGAAAATGAGAGAAAGTTTCTATATTTAGGGGAAAAAAATCCTTTCCTAGTATAATCCTATTATCAACTGTAAAAGAAATCGCAGAATTCTAGAAGACCATCGGCCTTATGCTTCAGACTACCAAAAAAAAAAAAAATTTCGAGAAGTTCGTTCACTTCCACCAGCAGAAGACAGAAAAAAATTCCAAACGTGTGGAAGAAGGAGAGAGAGACGGAACTAATCTAAATGGGTAGGGTTGATAGAAAAAAAAATACACAAAACAAATAAAAACTCGCGCTGCAACTTTTGTGTTATCTAAAACAGATCAGAAGAACGAAACTAGAACAACGTGCGAACCACCACCAAGGGCGAGTCAAGGCAACCCCAACAAGAAAAATATATTATCCTTCTGCTGCGTAATGGCGCAAGGGAGTGAATATGCTGAAAGTCAACGAAAATGAGAAAGAAATGCGTAAAAAATGGGGGTTCAGAAGTTTTGGTAATAAGTTGGTGTTTTCTTAGCAGCTTTCTTTACGAGCTAGTTAGGGTCAAAGAATCCATTACGGAGTTTGACGACACTTTTTTCCACGATGTCGATGTGGTTCTGACAGAACTTCGGGATTACGGAACATGCCAGCAATGGTTTTAAAACTTGGAGTAAACTCGGCGTCTAAGAACTTTGAGGACGATTGATGGCTTCATCAGAAAAAGATATTTCAAACAGAGTTTGTGACTTCCGACTGAAAAAGATACTGGATGGAACGACTAGTTTCTAAAAGTAGAATATTACTTCTTTAGAATGTCAACAGAACAGATTTCTACGGAATCGAATGCTTCCTGGGCATAGTTTACAAAAAATCTGGTGAAATTTAGATTTTGATAAGAGTGAAAATCCCACAAGATCGAAATTCTTCAAAATAGCAAATATATGCCATGAACATACAATGTCAGATATTTACTATTTTAAGACGTGCCTAGAACAGAGTTTTTCTAATTCATCATTCATAATGTCATTCTAATGTCCATAGCAATAAAATTAAAGAATATGTCAGTTTTAACAGGATGTGTTCAAATTTACGTTTAAAAACATTTTTCAATCCGATAAGAATATAAAAAGGCAAAAGGAGGCTTCGTGATAATGATCCGATATTGATGATCAATAATATGCAAAAAGAGATTTTAATGAAATGTTTCATATCCTGTTTGATTTTTCAAATTCTCGGATAGATGTGCACCATACGATAACCAATTTCAAAACAAAATAGATATTTCCAATTACTGATTATTTTCATCAATTTGCATTCTGCTGGAAACAATTGTGTATCATTTTCATCAAATGCAAGTTGGCACACAACCCGAAAGCTGCTCTAGCCAACTTAAATATCTTAATGAAGTCGATACATGCTCATGTGATAAACGTCAAATGTACTGCGCCAAATTATTGTTGGATTAAATTGAGCATCTTGCAACAGAAAAAAGAACGTGACGTTATAGAACTGGGAGATATATTTACGTCCCGTTTGTAAGCTATACAAAGGTTATTTTGGGACAGATCTCGTAATTTTCAACCATGGTCAGATAACAAGGATGACATCCGAGTCGTCACCCCGATCCCCAAACTTCCACACCACACCAACAGGGGGCGCGTCTGACATTCGACGGATTTAAAGTGCACCAGACCAGTATTCATTCTATTTTATGTACGGCGCATCTGCTTGGAGTCGGGTCTCGAACATGCGATCATCGATCTCGAATCGCCGTAGCTCACAAAACTACGAAATGTAACGTGCAGTTAGGTGATAGATGACATGCGCGGTTACCTATGCCATTTGACTTTGATGACAGGTGACTTCATTCGGAATAAATACTGCACTACTGTCAATACTTTTCTCTTTTTACTCTTTCGTGAAGTTTATCAAAACGAGGTTTAACTTTATTCAACTTCTACAGTAGAAATGTTTCCCTTCAATAAACCAGGAAACTACATTGGGCAACTTCATCAAAAAAGGGCCATTTCCACACAGAAATCATCTACGAAAAATTTTCAAAAGCAATAAGACCCCGACATCCGAGTAAATGCGCAGCATCCATCTCTGCAAAAGAATTAACATTAGAATAGCGCAGAATCCTTCTTAGAGAAAAGACAGGCAGGGATCGAAGAAACATTCCACCAAGAAAACGACACTGGGTACCCCATCTGGAATTTCAGAGTCGGCTGAGCCCATTGGGGGAAGAGGGACGCAGATGGTCAGACGGCATCCAAAAGAGATAGAGGCAAAAGAAAAAGTAAAAAATTTGCTCTTCTTCCAATGGCATCGACTACCAATTCATGGAATATTCCTCTTCCGATCTCAGATGGGTGGCAACGAAAACAAGCAAAAGTCAGAATAGGTTTTCTTCCTGGTCATTGGAGTTTATGGGAGGAAGAAGTAGACACGGAATCGATTTGGAATATAGAAGCTCTTTTAAAAATAAGTTTGGAGGAAAAGAAACAGTTTTTGAATGGAGATGGACAAAAATGTAAAAAAATTAAATCACTATGATATGCATTTGAACAAGATGTATTTGGAATGGCATCAACCAGAAAAAAAAAATTTGAATTAAAAGAAAAGTCTTAGATTCATCGTTGAGGATCTCACTCATTAACTAGATTTTTGAAAAAGACTTATGAAGAAATTGAATTCAGACACATATGCAAATGCCATTACGTAGAAACATTTATTGATTTGAGGAGTTTTAAAGCGTATGGTGCAAGAATTCATAGAGAAACCAAAGAAAAGTAAAAGGGGGGAAGAAGAGGATAAAGAGAATTGGGGTAGATGAACATTTTTTTTTTTTTTTTGAAAAAGCATGAAAAGTTAGTACAGCACTTAAGATTCATATCAAAATGGCTGAAATATATAAATATAAAAAGCTTTTAAAATGGATGTAAAGAACATTATAAGTAGAAGCTTTTAAATGATGATCATCAGAGTTGATCTTTTATTTAAGATTTTGCTAGAACGCTAAAAATACCGATCGAAATATTGTTTTTAAAGAACTTGGTTAAGCAATTTCATATTAGAGGCAAAAAAAAAAAATTCCCCCGAAAATTATTTTTAAATTAAACTATACTGTTCCAAAAGGAGAACTTCAAACTAATTAACATAAATAAAACAATCTTTTTTCCTGTAAAGGTGTTTGAACCGAAGACACGGTCCAAAAAGACCTCGAGTTAGAAATGTTCATAAGAGAGAGAAATAAAATTTGCAACCTTTAAAACTTAGAGATTTGCACCTGTCACGATTCGATAGGTGGTCATACGAGATTCGATATTTGTTGAAAGTTCAATCGTAAAAAATGGAACTGACATTTGGATTCAATTTTTAATGTGTTCTGCTTTGAACCAACACGAAAGCTAAAGTGGATGGACATGGCAGTTCTGATTCGCCGCGAGATGCCCGAAATCGGTCCAAACAGACGCTTAGGCTGATTCAATTCAATCGGGTTTTGAATTCGCGATGTTCTGATATGGAAGCTAAGACTAGCATCAGCTCTAAGAAAAAATTAACCAACTATTTTGCCAAAGGACTAAATAGAAACATACCTACTTGTAACCTTTAAAACGTGTACTGTTCGTTTCAAAAACCCGAGGCTAACACTTTTGGATGAATTTACTATGGAAAGGGGTGACAGGCAATGAATAAGATAAGCGCATTTCCGGAGTTCTTTCGTCGGTCATGCTAAGTAAAATATAAACATCCCCCCTTCCATTTTTCACTTCACTCCTATTTTGGTGACATCAGCTCTGCTTAGCGCATGCGCAAAAGCGCGAGGGGTGTCGGTATCTGAGAATGTTCAGTATCTCCAAGTTCTTCACTCAAAACAAAACGCAAATGACCCTTCATCTCGTAATGGTTACTCCGTAACAATTTCATTGGGCGTTACACCACATCCAAACTACTGTACACTCAAAGAAAACGCCTTTTTTTACAGTTTTCTTCCATCATCACACTCGCACACATTTTGTAGTTTCTTTTCTTACTCGCATCCTGCTTCCTGCTCTTTGAGAAACTTCATCCCTTCCGCGTTACATAGAAACCATGAGAGATTTCTTCCCTTTTTTCATTCATTCATTTTTCAGACGCAAGTAACGCTTGGTCAGGCTTCGCTTTCTTCCGAAGATTATAGTTAAGAAATTACACACACACAAGCGTAATTCTTAATAACGGAGACCTCAGGAAGGATGAAATCACAATAAAACTATGGAGCGTGAAAACCGAATTCGTTTATTACGCAAATGACTCTTTGGCCTTGTATCATTAGTGTTAGGTTTCTTTTTCTAGAAAATTGTATTGTTGAGATTGATTGTGGTTTAGTAAATTGGGGGGAAAAGAAAAATATTTTTTATTGGAAATGAAAAATTTCGAAGAAACATTACAGTAAGTCAACGGTTTTCAATCATTCAGGGCTTATCTTTCCAATATCATTTCATTTTACTTAAATTCGGCCCCCATTTTGTCTGATCAATACATAATTCAGTATTTCAAAATTTCTATACGATTAATTTATATTAGATTTATCCTCAAATTTCGGTGATGCTCAGGAATTTGGCTACATGCCAAAGAGATTCGGACAGTCTTGTCTACAAATTAACATACACAACACACGGGATACAATTTTGATTCTGTGATGATTTATTATCAAATAGGAGTTATGACAGGGTTTTTTTAAAGCCAAGTTTAGCAGTTTCTTTTCTTATTTTATTTTATGTTGATTCATCAACGAGGAACTCCGTTAATATCAAACAGAAGTTACACTAGGATTAATTTATACTTCCACTTCTCGGAAATCCTTACTTTCGTTTTTGTTAAGTTTTAGAATACTTTGTTCTGAATCCTCATAACAATTGGTTTTTGTTTATAATTTAGTCAAAACTTTAATTTAAAAATTTTATAGCTATGTATATAAATTTTATATGTTTGATTTTGAATCACCATTCGCAAATACCTTTTTACAAAATACCCAGTTTAGGGGTACTTATTTATTTTTTTTTTATTTCATTTTGAATCATTCGCAAATACTTTTTTTTTGAAAAGGTATTTAATACCCAAGGTCAAGGTATTTAATACCAGTTTTGGGATATTTATAATTTTTATGTTTTATTCTGAATCAACTTTCGGAGATGATTTTTTTTTCAAAATATCCCATTTACAAATTTTATACTTTTTATTTTGAATCGCCATTCACAAATGCATTTTATTTTCGCAAAATATTCAGTGTTAAGGATACTACTTATAAATATAATGCGTCATTTTGAATCACACCATTCTCAAATACTTTTTTTGCAAAATACCCAGTTTTGGGTATTTATAAATTTTAAGTTTAATTTTGAATCACCATTCACAAATACGTTTTTTTTTCTTTTGCAAATACTTTTTTTGGAGGGTATTTATAAAACTCTGTATGTTTCATTGTGAATCAGCATTCGAAATTTTTTCCCCCCCAAAATACCCAGTTTTTGGGTATTTACCCAGGCATGGGTAATACCCGGTTATATACCCAAAAAATATTTACCTAAGAACTGGGTATTTACCCACCCCACATCACTGGTTACAGATGAACGAACACTCTAAATCATAAATGAAACACAATCTTCAGAAAAGTGCTATAGACTGATTTTTCCTTTTTTTACGAAAATAAGCTTTAGAAACTACTTAATCGATTGCCATCGAAGTGGAAATATTCTAATCAAAGGTATTTAATATAAGTTTCGTTATTATTATTCTGTTTAAAACATAGCAATTAAACAACCGTTTATGACTAATATTGCAAGCAAATATTGATTATTGCATTGCTCCAGGGATTTTGTTTAATATATATTTATTATTCTGGGTTTGAAAATGTGATATATATATCGTAATTGAATTATACACATATATATTAAAGATGCAAAATATATGTGTATAATTCAATTACGAATTGTGCGATGAAATTATTACAAGTTATTTTTGCTCATATTTATCAAAAATTACAAGTTAATTTTAAGAAATTTTTCAAAAATATTTGATTTCATTTTTTACTACATGAAGTAACTGAAAGACTTATTATTTTAACGAATATGCAATTTATAATCGCAAGTAAAATTATTCTTAACTCTCCAGTTTCCTTAAAATCATCCAGTATCTGAGATAAATTTGTTTTTAAAAATTATATACCATACGACGTAATTATTTCTTTATTTCTTACATAGAGATCATAACAGAAAGATCACTGAAATTTATTAAAATTTTCGTTTAAGCACTCCAAATTTCTATTCTTGCATGATTTGTGACCCTTTAACAACATTTCCACAAAAAGTCAGGCTTATAAAAAGTGTTTCGGTTGCTGAAAAAGCTCTCAAACATGATATTTATTCCGTTACGTAACACTGGGACGAAGCGATGTGATATATATATGCGACGTCATCTATTCATTCGTTTTCTGTGAGCCTAACCTTTATAGTCTCAAGTAACCTTGAAATCTTCTAGTATATTCATAAAAAGGAATAGCTTCGAAAAGCTTTAGAATTCTGCAAATTTAGAAACTATATCCTTATTTTTAAAAAGTTTGGAAGACGATCCAGTATTCAGCAAACAGCTTATTTGAAATTGCAAGAAACAATGTGTGGAATATCAACTGAAATAACATTTTTTAAAAATAAAACAATGAAAGATTTAACATTTCAGAACGTCAAGAAGCCAAACCTTTAATAACTATTTATTTGTATTATTAAAATAAAAAAAATTGAGAATTCTTCCAAATAGAATTCAAATTCATGAACATAAAATACGAAAATTCTATTAGATTTGATTTTCCTTGAGATGTTTATTGTTAATGGCGATTGATCACTTAAGAAAACAAGGGGGAAAAAAACTTACAGCAAAAGGCGGCGACCGGCTTGCTCATTTTGATTCCATTTTTCATTCCACATCATACGTAAAACCGCATTTCCAGATTTAACTTCAAATTCGATATACTTCTTCAATAAATCTAATATAAACACTAACCAGTTTAGCAACTGACAGCATTCGCTATCAAGCAGACGATTTTTAGATTCAAATTAAATTTATTTCATAGATTCAGCAGAAGCAGAAAGTAATTTTTAAGTTTTAAGCGTATAAAACGGAACTAAAATATATCTTCAATACATATGAATTAACATTAACTATTTTTATTCAAAAAATTATGTTTACATTAATTTTAGAATTTACCTTCATTTAACAATATTGTATGAGTGCATAATACATGAAGTTCATCACTTCCCGCGAGAAAAATATTTCATAATCGATTTAATCTAGAACACGTCAAAAAATTCTTCGAAATTTAAAATGAAATCAAAGCATCAAAAGTAATTAAATGACCGTTAAATGCTTCAAATATTTTCAACAAACTATTGGTTAATACTGGATCGGTAAAGAAATAAGACAGCACAACAATGTTCTTTTACTGTTCTAAATACTATAAGAATATTAATACTATCCGCAAGACTTAATACATAAATTTAATTGGAAATTACCTACACATTTTTAAGGAAGAATCTGCGAAGTTTGATAAGATTGATTTAAATTCCTTCAGGTACATTTGACCGAAAACAGACCTTATAAAGCGCTATGCGCTTCTACAGTAAAGGCGGTAAAACAAATTATAAAAAAGCTCTAAGCAGATGGCTTAAACAGAATCATGGACCGAAAAAATATTCTGCCAGAGTTAAAAAGAGCTCATAAACCAAGAATATAATTTCCAAAACTAATCAATTACATGGCAATGCTGCAAAAGTTGAACAATAACATTTTAATTTCAGAACAATATAACATTTCGAAAGATAGAAATACAGACGATTATATTAAAATTTCAATTAATTTTCGGAATATGATAGAAGACTGTGAAGCGAACATCATAAAACTATGATATCACTGACGGGCCACAAAATGAAAAAGTAGATTGATGAATTAGTCGATGACATAAGAATTCTTCAAATATTGTGTTTGCTGAATTTTTCCTCCCATATTTTACCAAGTTAATATTTTTTTTATTGCAAGCATTTTTCATCGCATGTGTAAAAAACTTCATTATTCGATTATTTTTGTAATTTTATGCAAACTAATATCATTTTCATCATTTAAAAACTTTTTTTATATTGTGTATATTACAGCACACGATTTATGTAATTATTTGTCTTATTTAAATTTATGAAGCTATGAATGGCAAAGTCAGAAGTGTCCGAATACCGTCAAATATTGCTCCAGTTTATGTTCGAGAAGTATGACAAACGAGTTGCATTTGTTATTCTTTAAAGAATAAAGAAATAAGAATTTTATTAGTCCCGGCGGGTATTTCCAAACTGACTAATTTTATATTGCTTTATTTAAAGCAAAGCAAAAAGGATTACGAATGATATATTGCTTTCACAATAACTTTTCTTACAAAAATGTACCAACATTCATTACTTTTGACACAATATGAATGATCACCACACTGCAAAAATGCATAATAGTAAACCTTCAATATTTAAGAATATTCGATGTCCAAAATAGAACCTTCGTTAAGCATCTCAAAGCCACCGAAGAATTAATCCAACCGTAAATAAATACGTGATCGACTTTCCGATCCCAAACCCTTTACTTTTTTTTACCACTTAAAATCTACTCTTTTCCGAGAAGTACCATTACAGGCAAAGCGAACCGTAGAGAAAAAAAAAGGAGCCAGTGTTTAAAATTAGCATATATTGGAGAGCCTAAAAATCCGAAGAACATAATTAGCAGTTTGTGCAACCCCCCATTCTTTTTGATACCCGGAGGCGGATTTAACTAGAGCTTTTCCGAGATCCATCCCCTTTGGGATGGAATGTCAACTTACGGGTTTTGACCGACTTCGGTTCGGTTCAAGAACATTGGACCAGTTTGGTGCGGCTGATGATAACAGGGGGGGAGAGAAAAGTTTTGAAGGTTTCTCATTTTTTTTTTTTATTCTTCGAATATTCGAATGTTCTTCAACCCGAGGGTTCAGGGAACAGTCACAGGAACGAGTGAAAATTAATTCTAAATGAGAACTAGCCTTTTTATTTGTTTTTCAGGGGGACGATAAGGTAGTGTAACGACCAGAAGGAAATTGGAGTAGCCAGTTTTAGAATGTGCGTGGGCACTGAATGGACCGAGGTGGCTGTCCAGTAGAAAGTAGACAGCTTTAAAGAAGTCATTGAAGGTGGTCGGTCCAACGACGGCGGGGTTTTGGAAAAAGATGAGGCGAAATGAGTTCAGTGCTCTTCGATTTTGGCAGCGGGAAAATAATGAACCCTTTTATTTGGAAGGAAATCTTTCCTAAACAGCACAGCGATTGGAAAAGATGAACTTTTTTTTCTTCTCTTTATCAGAGACTGCTGCAAATTTAATATAAAAAGAGGGATTGTTTTATAGCTTAAAATTCGGTAAGCTCTACCAACCACATTGAAATCATAGTTTTCAATGATATCTCTAAAAGAACTAAGCTTTTATGTTCCAAATTTAGAGAGCATATTTCAAACATTATTTTGTAGAGAAAAACTCAAGATATTGGTTTATTTATCTTTCAGTTTTTAGCTTTGAATTTTTTAAAACGACATTTTCTAACATAAAATGTATTTACATACAAATGCTTTTCGCATTTCGATTCGAATGATATAAATTTTGCATGTAAAAAATGCGCAATAAATTCATTCCAGAAATGTCGATATAAACTAAAGTTAAAATAGTTACATTTCAGTAATTTCTGCAAGAACAGGAAATTAAAAAATTGATAAACATTACTTGTTTACATTAATTTTAATACACCTCATAATTAAAGACTTTCAACCGAGCCCCTTTGCATTATTACGAGGAGACAGACACGTGATATCATTTCATATCGAATGGTGTAATTCAGATATTAGCAAGTTTTGATTTAAAATACAAAAGTCGCGAGAACACACCCAGCATCTCAGATGGTCTTCAAGTTATTACAAAGTCGAAATTAACCCCTTGCCATACGATTTTATTTAACCTCTTAATTAGATGCCACAACCCATTTTGGGATATTTTTTATTATTTCAATCTATTTAAGATGGTAGCGGATACTTGAGGCATTTAAGAGTGTCCAGGTGACTTTTGTACTTAAAATCTATTGTAGAAAAAATTCTGTAATTCGATGCACGTGTCCGAGACGTCATGGTATGTTAAGGAGTTCAAATACATTCCCAAAACAAAATGTGTCGTCAAATAAGAAGTCGAACGAAATTAGTTCATCGAGCAGGGCCGTCTTATCCAATGGGCTAACTGGGAATCCCAGGGTCGCCTCTGATCCGAAGGTACCTAAAATTTTACTATACAGATTTTCTTTTTATTTTGAAACAAAAAGTTTTAATTATAAATTTAAATATCTTAAGCGAAAAGATATTATTATGGATTGTATCAAGACAGCCATTTATTTTGCAATGTTACATAAACGCGTATATCCTTCCAAAAAATATTCATACTGAGACAATCAATGAGAAAATCCTAAACGTTGCGGGTAACAGAAGTTACCTACATTACGGAAGCTGGCTCGCAAAATCCCATTTTGAAGAGAAGTCTATTTGCAAATTTTTAAGGCGTTAATCAGAGAGTATTTCCCCCTCCTCTATTATTTTATTAGGTAGGTATTTCCTTTTCGGCCACAGGTGCTTAGATTCAAAGTTACGGTTCTGATGGGGAGCCAAATTACTCTAGACCAGGGCGCTCATCTGCAAAGGCAGCCGTGTCATCGAAGAGTTAACACTTTGTGTGCGGTATACAAATTAGATGCAAGATCTAAAAAGGGAGACAAACCGTAATTGTGCTCGCGCTTAACAATGCATATACCATAAAAGAAAAACTGAACGTATTTCCGCAGACATCTATTAATATGTCCAGCTTATCTAAAGTGGTGTGCAAGTCAAATTCTTGAATTAAGTTTTAATTTTGGGTAATTTGAGAAAAACGTATATTTACGTTTCCCACCTCCAAAGTGTTCAAGATAAACAAAACAAAGCTCGAAATCTCATAAAATGAGTTTCAGTGCCACCAAAAACTGAAAAAAATACAATATAAAAATTCTCAGACATACGCAAAAGAATAAATTGTTACCATTTTTTTTTAAACCTTTGCTAAACGGTAGAACATAACACAGAAGAATATTGGAAAGAAAGCAAATAAAGAGCATAATAAGAATAATTCAGAATGAGTTATCTTGAACAGAGACTTTCCCTATATATTAAAGGAATATTGTACAGTGGTTGATCGGTTAACGAAGAGTTTGAGAAGCGAACAAATATAGGAACGAACACTTTCGCGAAATATCTTATGTTCCGATAATAAACAGCTCGCGTAACACAAGAATAAAACGACGTTGCATAAAGGTTTACTAGCTGTGTAGCCCGGCGTTGCACGGGCTGTCTCGAATAATGCATCATTCCCTGACGGAAAGAAGTGAGGTAACGTGACACATGCCCAATATTCTCTCTTAAATAAATAAGGCGAAAAGAGCTGTTCAAACACTCCGCCCACGAAAACGTGTCAAAATGGACTATTAAAAAATACAAAAAGATTTGTTATTTTGTAAAAAAAAATTATTCCGTGTCCTAGCGAAATGAAAGGTATATCTCAGAGGTTCCCAACCTTTATTCCCTCGCGCACCTCTTGATTAATTTTTGACATATCCTCCCCCACCGTCTATGCTAAGAAGTTTTTATCAATAATTATAAGGGCTTAGAATAGCTTAAAAGTTAAATAACTCGGATTTGACATTTGCCTGGAAAACATCTGCTCGACTAATTTTATTTTTTATTGCATTTTTACAATAGTATTAGTTTAACGCCAAAACAAGTGAAATCAGTATTGTAATAATTTTGCATTAACTTGTAAGGATTGCTAATAATTATACTCCGTATTAATCAACTATTGAAGTGGTATAGTTATTAAATACCAAGGGACTTGGAGAAACAAAGTTCTATAACTTTTTTAATCAATTATGTTTTCTTGTTTCCGCCATTAACAACTTTATTTCGCGTACCCCCATATGGTCCTTTGCGTAACCCCAGGGGAATGCGTACCACAGGTTGGGAATCTCTGGTCTATCTAATTCTAGTCTAGCTGTATGGCCCGGCGTTGCACGGGTTATCTCTAATAATGGGATATTCCCGGGCGGAGAAAAGCGAGGTCATGTGAGGCTTCGGGGTCTATATATATTTTCATATGGCCCGCCTCTGTTTTTCTCAACAAAAATTGTCACTTGCTTTCCCCAACAGACGTTACGAAGTTAAACACCTTAATACAAAAAAAGGAAAGAAAATGATTTTTTTCCCATATTAATGAATCCAAACACATAAGCTCTCTAAAAAAGAAATACCGTGTGACAATCGGCTATTTCTTTATTCTTCTGCATCTTCCGCTCTTCTCTTCTGGCCACGTTGTGCCATAGTTGCAATCGGCGGTTTCTTTCTTCGTCAGTTTCAGCAACTCTCCTTTCACGTTTTCTAATTGCCTGCTGTCTACGGGCAGCATCCCGTGTAACTCCTCTTTTTCTTTTAGGCATCGGAAAAAGCGAGAATTGAACAAGGCAAAAATAGTAACTTCCAAATATCAGCTTAAAATAGCAGTTACCAGAAATATTTAAACTTGATCAAATCAATGAATAATGATTAAAATCACTAACATAACTAATCTACATCTTTCGGAGTATAACTTTACAGAAACAAAACACGCCTGTAAATTCGTTAAAATTATTCTGCTTGACGTTATATTACTGGATAAAAAAAAGAATTTATACACTTCCACAACAATACATTTTTTATTTCTGTCAGCGTCACTTTTTTTATTGTTATTGTAACAATGTACTTTAAAGTGAACAACTTCAACAATAAAAAATATTATGAATTGCGCTGTAACAATGAAAAGTATTGTTATAAAGTATCCGAAACAATGAAAAGCATTGTTGTCAATTAGTTTTTAATTAATATCTTTTTCACTAATTATAATTTCGGAATATAAATGGCCGAAACGGCTTCCCTGGATTATTCCCCATCTTTTGGTACTTTCCGCGCGCTTCTCCGTTCGGCGGTTCGTGAGAAGATAGAAGGACATACATACATACGTTTGTTTACCTTCGAATTTTAATAGAGTAGATAGAATTGCTAGAGCCTCCGCATGAGAGATGAGCAGAGGCAAGAGCGATACCAAAAAATTGCCGGGAGCAGCAGCGAACACCTCAAGCGAATAGTCAAGAACAGAAATTGAAAGTACGAAATGTGACGTGTATGAAAAGTTTCGGAACGAGATCATGAAAACTGAATACTTAAGCTTTCTCTGCGTTAAAAGGCAGGCGATTTCCGGTTACCTGAATTTTAGTAAGCGTTGTTTTGAACCTTATTAAAAGAGGTGATAATAGTTCCTGAAAAAAAGGTGCCGTTTCTCCGCGTGGCTAAAAAAATTCGAACCTACTGTTACCCAGAATCCAATGACTATCAGAAGGTTTTTCAATATAGTGATTGAAAAATATCTAGGTAAAGAATCAAATTCAAAGATATGCGTACCGATTTTCCTTTCTTACCGACTCAAGGACAAACTGATGTAATTCGCTACTCCGTAATGAAATTCCGTTCCGTTCCTTTCGCGTGCACAGAAGATTGCTTCCAGTACGCATGCGCGTGGAGATTACTTTTGAAGAGAATCCGTTAATTATACAGACCAACAGACAGTCAACCCTTTGACGGAGTTGGCCCAAAATTTTATACGGACCTACATTCATGACGATAAAACTGTGTACAAAATTTTATACAGACAGATTTCCCGTTGACGGATTTGGTCCAAAAATTGACAGAAACCTACAAATTATGTGTCAAGACCACATACCAAATTTCATCCCCGTAGCTCTAATAGTTTTCGAGTTATCGTGTTCATAGACACACAGGCAGACATAATTCCAAAATGGTGTTTTTCGGACTCAGGGAGGTCTAAAACGAGGAGATCCGTCAAAATCTCGAGTTCGAATTTTTTGACGATTACAATACTTTCTCTTTGTATACTTCATATACGAGAAAGTAAAAAGAGTGGTGTATCAAGAACTACGCTCACCATAAAACCCAAGCAAGAGATGTGCATTTTAATCGCATATAAACAAACGTAGTGACAAATGATATATTTTTTTTTTCGGTCTCCATGAAGAATTGATCAAATTTCCATGATGCAGATACAAGATCGTTTAACCCCTTAAGGACATAACCCGAGTTAACTCGCTTTAAATACCGTAGGTTTCAAAATAATTCGGTCCTTAAGCGGTTAACGCACAATTCAGGTAACAATGTCTTTGCATGGATTATGTTCGTTAATCAATCACCTACTGTACCAGTGGCGTAACAAGGGGTGGGAAAGGAGAGTATGAATGTTCCGGGCGCTAGTATTTGAGGGTGCCTCGAAAACAATATTTTTCCCTTTACATTTTAGACACAGAAAACGACTAATAAGACTGAAACGGCGAGGGAGCGAAAAGCAAATCCAAAGCTCTGGGCACCTTTTATCCCCGCTACGTCACTGCGCTGTATAACGTTCATTCAAGATTGTACTTTTCTCATCGAATCATCTCAATTTAAATACAATTCACTGGCCACTCAAGGCCACAAACAACTACTTTTACTTTTACAAATACAAACACTTACTTTTCTCAAAACCATCACGATCTTGACATTTAAACTACAAGATTTGTTTTAACTGATTGTTTAGCCCTGAATGGGTCGCGCCTTAAATATTTTAATTCCACCATTTTAATTGGACAAAAACCACATTTTAATCTCTTGTACTGAAATGACTTGTCAGACATGTGCATCAAATTGGAGAATATTTCATATTTAAATCTGTATTTAAGTTAAAGTAGCAATTAATTCAAAAGGCAAAACTGACTTTCACACGCTTAAGTATCTCGGTTGTATTTTCTGTTCGCACATGGGTGGAAATAAATGTTCAAAATAAAATCTGCCATCTAATTCAAAGTTTAAATAAATTCGTAGTTCAAGAGGTTAATATACTTGCATTGTTAATCCCTTAAGTCTCGTGCCCGTCATATTGACGTGCATCGAATTACCGCATTTTTAGGCTTTTAAACTAAAATTTAATCATTAATTAGCTTTATAATTTGACAAAAAAATTACGTAGAATCCATAAGCATCTCAAGTATTCTATGCCTTCTTAGATGAATGAAAACGACAACCCCTTTCCGAAACAGGAAGGGCTAATCTTATTAGATAGCAAACAAAATGCGATCCTTAAGGGGTTAAACGAAGTGATGTAACGTGGATGTTATCCGATTTTATTCCTTGAACTAGATGTCTCAGTTTTAAATTTTGGATAAATTTACTCTTGAATTTTAACCATGTGTCAGTCGCAATAATTTTCATCCTTAAATGGTCGCAATGCAACTCACGATTAAATTTATTCTATGATATTCCAGTTTTTATCATTTTTTCCTTTATAAATATAATAATTAGTCCTAATAATTAATAGAACGTAAATGAGTATTCTACAAGAAAAATTTAATGCGTTAAAAATGGCAAGCAGGTGCAGAATGCAGGTGTATTTATTAGATACTAGAGCAGTACGCGCACGGCGTTGCCCGTGAAATCAGGACTTCAACAAAATGGGAAAAAAGAATGTCCACAATGACACGAAAAAGTTTTGAAAACAAAATCAAAGCAAAATATACAGATCGGATTGTAGAAATGCATGCTGGGAATGAAAGCATATGACGTCACCTGCCGCGAGGAAGGTCACTCGTCCGGAGAAACTCTCGCTGTTAAATCTCACTAGCAAAAAAACTGAACTGAACAGGGAAAAATTAAATTACAAAAAACGAAAAAAAAAAAGATATTTTAACCGTTCTTGTTTTAAATGCGATAGAAACGTTCCAGTTATAAGCTGAAAAAAACTGAAAATTATAGAGACGTTAGAACGTCAGATGCGACAATTCGAAGAAATCTTTATTAAAAATAACCATAAAAGTGACTACTTTTCAAAAATCTGTCAAAATTCAGTAAATTACGTTAGAACGTAGGAAACAAATTTCATTAGAACGGAAATCGTTTGTTCTTTCCGATGGTGTAACTTTTTTTTCCGTACAATTATTCGAAGACATGCTATTGAGAAACGAGTGCGAAAATCACGTGTGAATATTAAATAAAAAAATTTCTAGATTAAATTTTAAAATTCTGGCTTCGAGGTGCATTTAGTCACTATTACAACTACCTGTATGCCAAATTTCATGGTTGTAAGGGCGATAGATTCGTCCGGACATCGCAGACACACACACACGCACACAAACATTGCCTTTTATAAGTATAGATCGCGACTAACGGAGAGTTGAACCTTAAGTTTCGGCGTAGTTTGCCTTGCAAAAAGATCTAGTGCCAAAATAATACTCACATCTAATCTAGAAAACACAATTAATCCTACTTTCACTTAGAAATTTCCACACACTGAATTCGGGAATTACACAAATCCGGGAAGATCAGAAATAAACTTCTGTTTCTCCGCATCTTTCACTGGCGGCCAGTATTCGCCGAAAGTTCATCTCGCCTTTTACTTTTCAATGGAAAGCCCTACTCCCGACAATGAGGTTTTCCCTCTTTTTGAATCCCGAAGAAATATTTAAAAATGAGATTTCGGGGGAGGGGCTACATGCAGGGAAGGATGGAGAAGGGGGGTTTAACCTGATTAATGGCACGTGTCGGGGCCGGTCTTAGAAATTCGGGTGCAGCGAACAAGACGAGAGGGGTGGCATCCGGCCAAAAAGCCACTGACATGACCGTGTACTTGTAAAAAGGGACAAGGTCAAATTTTTAGGGAGCGAAAGCGGCGGCCCGACTTTTGAAAAATTCGCCGAATAAATCTGGAAACAAATCACGATTGCCGAGATACAGCGTTCTTATCAAGTACTCTCCTCAAACGCCAAGAAAAATTATTACTATTCGCAATTATTTAAACCAGTTCGAAAATTTCGAATTAAAATCAGCTTCAATAAAGAAAATTGTAGCCAATAGCGGCGATTCTAGGGGCGCTCGCCCTCTCACTTTTTGCGGTGAAAATTAAACTTTTATCCTATTTGTCAACTTTTAATTCTCTATCCCATTTAGATCGGAGAGCATCCAAAAGTATTTCCGAAACCGATTTTGTAGATAAATTTTTAAACTTTGCTGTCTATTCCCCCATGTCCATCTTCAACCTTCGTCGAATGTATATGCGGGGGCATGGGGCGGCGTTCTGTCTATCCCTCCCCATACTTTTAGCTCTCTTTACAATTTTGCCCCACTTTAACTCCAATTGCCACCACTGGGATTAGTTTTGAAGTTTCCCAGTTATCAATTAACAGATAATTCTTTGTATTAACTGTGTTATGCAAACAAAATTCTGAAGACCTTAATTTACAGTAAAGCGTTGAGTAAGTACGGACCTTAGTAAAATATTTAACACTGATACGTATCGGGGTTTGCTATGTATTCTGACCACCAATGGGCATATTGTTCAGCAACGGATTCCGAGACTACCACTTTTGGACGATTTTACACCGGAAAGGGGTGACAGGCAATGAGTCATATGAGCGCATTTCCGGAGTTCTTTGTTAGATCACGCTCAGCAAAATGTAAACATCACCCTTCCATTTTTCACTTTCCCCCTATTTTGATCAAAATAACTCCGCCCAACGCATGCGCAATAGCGCGGAGGGTTTCCGAATCCGTTGCTATACAATTCGTCGGCGTTCAAGGAAAAGTATTAAGTCCACGTGAAACCTTTTGACGGTCTATTTAGTCGATTAGAATTTCTAAATAATTATTTCGTGATATAAACCAGTTATTTAAACGAACCGTAAGAGTTAAAATAAAACCTTCAAAATAATTTTGATAACGATTTTTGATTAAATTTTTTTCATAACGACTCAAATTTAAATTGAATACATCACAAAACATCTGGACTTAGTGACCTTTGCTTGAAAGATGACGTCGGATTCTTCAAACTAAAGTAAACAAAAATAAAGAAAGAAACCATATTGCTTTTAAACACACATTAAAAATTTCCGAATAACTAAATTGCTTTTTGTTTACTATTAATAATGTTGCATTCGACTTCGTTTTCTTTCCACTACATATGAGTACACTTGCGGTTGCACACGCTATTTTTACAGTCAGAAAGGTTTAAATCTAATCAGAATTATAAGCAATATCAATTTAAATTTAAAAGATTTAGATACAATTTTAATAAAATCTCCAGCTCAAAATTTTGGTATTCAGCTTCATTCAGAAAATTCATGGTAGTAATAATAACTATGCGAGAAATATTTGCATACATCGTTGTTGATCAACGGAGTGCAAAAAAATTAGTAAGTCGGAATATTTTGGGTTCAGTGCTTACTGAGATTTAGTTTCGTTCAGTGGCGAATCCGGGGGGGGGGGGGGGTGGCGGGCTACAGCCCTCCCAGAGCTAAACTAAAATTATTTAATTTAAAATCACTACAACTGTTTGTTCTTAATTTTCATTTGTAAAAAATAATAAAATCGTGACAACATTTCTTTCTGGCTTGTCAGGCTCAAAAATTTTCCTACTTTTCTAGTCATTCCACTTGTACTTGTAGCGTTGACGCGGTCGAAGACATTTTTTGGCTAGTTATTTAATTGTATTTTTTTATTCAATTATCGAAAAGATTGTAGTGTTATTTATGATTCTTATTGTCAGGAGAGGAAAGTCTGTAAAGTTAAAGTGTTTTGGTTTACATAAGCCATGAGATTTGACAATCGTCACTACGACACAAAATTTTTACGACCTCAGCCCCTCCCAGACCCGAATCCTGGATTCGCCACTGGTTTCGTTAACATCCTGCTTTGGAGCTACACAAGGGCAACTTTGACACGCAACTCGCAAATGTGAGCCGTGGTCAGATGACGAGGATGATACGCGAGCCGCCACCCCTCTTCAAAATTCCACACCACGCCAACAGGATGACGTTTGACCCTAAACTGTACATTTAACGCGCATAAGGCCCACATACACGGTGGATCTTTGGTGGAAGTGTGCCTCGAACCCTTACCACTTCGCCGCTGCGACCCTATGCTCCGTGAATTAATAATAAAGAAATATCCATATAAACCAAAAGCGGTTCAAGTGAAACAGGAACTCGTCAAAGCTGAGTTTTAAAAGAAAAAATCGAAATCTCATCTATTTCGATTTTGCACAAGTCTGAAAGACAAGTTCAAGGTCAAGTTTAGTACTATGCTACTACACCAGGGATGGGGAATCTGCTGCCTTAAAGCCATATGCGGCATTCTTGAGTTTCTTACGCGGCTTTACCAGTTATTTATAATTTGCACTGAAATAATGCAAGTGTCTGTAATACATAATAATTACAGGAAGATTTTTCTCGCGTGGCATTTTGGCCATTGCCGAAATTTAATTAGGCATTTCAGTGCGAAAAGGTTAAGGTTCCCTACCAATGTACTATTCTATACGTATAAAATACTTTTCATACGATAGGGAGGTAGATAGGATCTTAAGTTCAATTATCGCATATCGGATGTAACTTTCAAATATTCTCATGGTTGGAAAAATGCAAATACTTAAAGACAATGAGCAGTGGCGAATCCGGGGGGGACTATCGGGCTGCAGCCCCCAGCGAAACCAAAATTCTTGATTTTATTTAAAATCACTACAACTGTTTGTTCTTAATTTTCATTAAAATAATAATAATAAAATCGTAACAACATTGCTATCTGGTTTGCCAGGCACGAAAATTTTCCTACTTTTCGAGACATCCCACTTGTACTTGTAGCGTTGATGCGGTCGAAAACATTTTTTGGCTAGTTATTTCATTGTATTTTTTTAATAAATTATCGAAAGTTTTGTAGTGTTTTTTATGATTCTTATTGTCAGGGGAGGAAAGTCTGTAAAGTTAAAGTGTTTTAGTTTACATAAGCCATGAGGTTTGACATTCGTCACGACGATACAAAAATTTTACGACCTCAGCCCCCACCCCCACCCCCCGACCTGAATCCTGGATTCGCCACTGACAATAAGACAAACATTATCCTTTTAATTACAGGAAAATTAACCAATATTGTTTTATACAGAATTGTTACTCGATAAATACAATAAATTTTCATTATGGTTACCTCCAATGCTTCTAAAAAAACCTGGATTATCGAATATTTTATGATATCTCGACACCCAAAGATTAGGACCATTTGCTATATTTGGATCATCTTCACTTATAAACGAAAACAAGGACTTGAGAGCGATTTTTTTTTTTCTCTAAAAGAATTTGTCAAAGAAGAAGCCATGTCATGAATGTTATAGACCTGCTGAGTTTAGTTAGATTAATATCCCGTTATGATGCTACAAGAAGGCCTCGTACTGGGATGGGCCTCGTAATTTTGAACCATAATCAGATGACGGCACCTCCAACTCAGAAGTCCCACAATGCATCTAGGCAGGAAATTTGGTCCTTACAAAGATCATTGGTGGAATCGGGTCTCGATTTCGATTCCACCGATGTGGCCGCCCAGCCAACACGAGTTGTTGCACGCCTGCTCATTATTATAATAATAAAGACATTCTTTAACTATTACCCCCGCAAGAGGATAGTTATATGCTATAAAATATTTCTTGCGAATACGAGTAGCTTCAGAATATCATGTTGCATTGTTCAGTCAAAATTGTTATAATTTAACAAGTGCTTATAATTCTCGAAAGCAGATAAACTAAAAAAACCCGGCTTGGTTTTGGTCTATACTTCAAACCACAAACTATGTACAACAATAATTTACGATTTTTTTCCTCGGGAAGAAAACTAACAAACTTACAAAATAATAAACTAATTTTAAATAAAAGTAATAAACTACATTTAGGTAACAAACAATTTGTATTTGCGAATTTACTGAACAACAGATAATGATTTTATCTGGAATTCGAATATGCGTTTAAAATGGAAGCCTAAGTTATTGGGATGTTTACATCTCTATCCTGACTCTCCACGTTATTTCTGACGCAATTGTAAATTGGCTTTATGAAAATGTTTTGGAAAGCATATCGCACAATTTGGATTTTCTGCAATAAAATATTCATAGTAATTTCGAAACAAAACTTTCCTCGTTATACTCGACGAAAACCAAAACAAGCCGCCAGGCAACGTAATTGCAATATTTCAACAAACAAAACACGACTCGGAATAAAAATGAACTCTAGACCTTGAAGAGCAATCTTTCTAGAATTCATAAAATACACAAAAATCACTTGCTAAAAAATATAATTGGACAAAAACTATTTTGTTTCCTGAAAATCATTTCGGGTACTCGCAAGTGTCTTTTTACAACGAACAAACAGACTGAAATTTTAAAAACCGGAAAGCCAGGTTACATCATTTAAATGATCAACAGATTTTTCAGACGAAAGCACGTGTTCGACGCACGCTATATTTCGGTTAGAAAACATAATCGCCTGAAAAATGACAGCTACCGCCATCTGGGAGACTAAACGGAAATAGACACCGAAGGTCATTTGAACCCTTCGAGCAACGAACAGTTTTGCAGGCCAAGTGACGGTTAAAGCGATAAAGTAAATTCCGTATTTAATTTACGATGATCGTTATCTAAAATGCGGATTCAGAATTCTCATATAAAACTGCCTTAAAAGACTGTATTTCAGTTTTCGTGAAACATTTCTTAAATGGATAGATTTATAATGCAGTTTTGCGAGCGTCTCGTTTTATAATAAACTTTACATATTATTATTGAATAGTAATGATTTTAAAGTTGAAAAAATCCTATTCAACTTGCAAATTATATTTTTCTAACAATTTTATCAAGTGTCATTTCATAAACAATTTAATAATCTTTAAATAATAGAAAAAATTAAAAAGGAAAAAAAGTACATAGAAGAAACAGAAGAATTAAACAATAACGATAACAATACACTTTTTTTTCTCTTTCTTTTTTTTTTGTTTTTCTATTATTTGTATCTGTATTTTATTAGAAGTTGCTGCATGTGCGCCATTCTATATAATACAAAGGAGTTTTAATTAATTTTGATTAATTAATTTTTATTAACTTTTAATATCTTTAGTTAAGTTTTATTAATTCTAACTGTTAATAATCTTTAGGTATCCAACAGTTTTTAATTTTAAAAAAATATTATATTGAATGTTTATTCGTTTTCGCAATTCACATAACTGCTAATTCAATTTTTAACTCAAAAGTCAAAACTTTTCAAACACAGGCCAATGCCGTTTTTAGAATCTAAACTCAATTAAAAATAAAGCTAAATTTGATTTTTAGTCATTATATAAAGATAAATTTCCAATAAGATTTCCTTTATTTTAGTCATTTTTAAGGATGGGAGCTTATTTTTTTAATATTTTTTTTAGTAGATTGAAATATTTATCATGAATAGGGCAATGAAAAAAAAAAGTATTTAACCAAGAACTTTTCCCCCATAGATATTAAAGAATGACAAACTATTTAATTCACCAAAAATTTTAAAACAAGACCCAAATCTCTAAAAAGATGCAATAGATGATTTGGAACTAGATCTGAAAATAAAGATGGAAGGGGTATGTGATATATTGTTAAACATACCTAAAGAATTAAAAAGTGAACTTTACTCTGGCTAAGAAAAGCAAGTTACAATCCTGACATAGCACAAAACACAACGGTATGAATGAGTTTGAGATAATAAGAAGGCTATAAAACAAAATGTTGTAATCTACATGACTTCATTCTAAAGACAAAATGCAAAACAATAAATCACTTTGAAGACTCCTGCCACATAAAAATTGCAAAAGAATTAAGAAGAAAATGCAAAGAATGCATTTATAAAATTAATATACATTTCAGGGGATGGTTGGAATACTTCAAACTGTAAAACACTTTTTTCATATAGGCTAGTTTAAAGTATTTTTAGAAGGTTAGTTACCATCCATAACTACTTCTTTTAAAAAAATAACTATATTCAAAATCAACACTACACAACAAACACAAAAGATACTGAGAAATATTACACACAGTCATGTGCCATTAAGATGTTACCACAAGTAAAATTTGAAGATAAAAATTACAAAACACTATTGATTTGGAAACTTTAAAAATTTCAAAGTATCCAAATTATTGAATTATTTACTACTTCAGTTAGTGGCGTTTCTATCTAATCTACAGTGCATTTGAAAATATAATCTTCAATGCATCTGGAATTTTTCGAATCGAAATTATTTTAGACAAAAATGAAACGTACATTATTTTGATGTCATTTTTTTTCATTCTTCGAGCAATATTTATAATTGCATTAGGAATTATAAATATTTACTAAAAACAATTTACTAAAATTTTATGCTCATAAGCCCATCAATTTTATAGACTGACACTTAAATTAGTGGAATAATTTCTGAAGAATACACAAATATACTTACCGATATTTTGTTCCATCTGAAGGTTTCGAATCCTCAATATTAATGCTTCCGTTTTCC
Source organism: Araneus ventricosus (assembly GCA_013235015.1). Classification (NCBI taxonomy): domain Eukaryota; kingdom Metazoa; phylum Arthropoda; class Arachnida; order Araneae; family Araneidae; genus Araneus; species Araneus ventricosus. The sequence goes on from BGPR01000937.1 coordinate 304,684, forward strand.
AACTTCATTTTTAATAAGTTATAATAATTAAACACTCATACTTAGAAGAACACACGAATGCTGAAATTATTTCTTCGGAAAAATCACCTGGTAAGCAAGTTTTTAACGAACTGTCAACACACGGTAAACACAACAAATCCCAAGAAACTCACACTCTTTGTTAGAATTAAAAGATTCCAAACGATATCCAACGAACACAAGAGGTTAGAATTCCCATAGCTGTGGAAATGCACACACTAGTTAACACAACGCGTGGTGGTGAAGTTTAAACTGTTTCAAGACTCTTCAATCATATACCTAAGAATACACAACCGACTTTACTTTTTTGACCGATTGTAATTTCGACCAACATTCAACAGACTGCGCTAACAACTCTGGGCCAATCAGCTTGCGGTTGCTCTCTGCCAATCGGGAGGCCGCGGTGAGTCTGACAATGAGTTGAAGGAGAGAAAAACGTTTTTTAGTTCTGCAGTTTTTTATTCTTTTTCTAGATCGCGAAAATACACTTTTTTTTTTCCCCTTCTTTTCATGGATTAGTCTAGGATCAGTTGATATTGTCGTTGCATTATTGAAATGAAAAATATTAAAAGTAATTACAACTAAACTCTCCAGGAGTAAGAAGACGAATGAAGTTAATTTTGTTGGAATATTCGTTAACGAAAAGCCAAACGATTTTCGCAAATTGAGTTGGGTTTTATTTAATAAAAAATTCAGATGATATAATAGTTTTGAAAAATAAACAATTGTTTGAAATTATTATATTATTTTTTGAAATATTCTATGTTTGTTGAAAGTGATGTAAAATAATAAAGTTTAAAATATTAAAAGTAATTATAACTATTGTAAAGCAACAGATTCGAAAACCCTCCGCGCTTTTGCGCATGCGCCGGGGGGAGTTATTTTCAGCAAAATAGGGGGAAAGTGAAGAATGGAAGGGTGATGTTTACATTTTACTGAGCGTGATCTAACAAAGAACTCCGGAAATGCGCTCATATGACTCATTGCCTGACATCCCTTTCCGGTGTGAAATCGTCCAAAAGTGGTAGTCTCGGAATCCGTTGCTGAACAGCAGTGGCGAATCCAGAATTTGGGTCTGGGGGTGGGGCTGAGGTCATAAAAAATTTGTATCGCCGTGACGTATCTCAAACCTCATGGCTTATGTAAACAAAAACACTTTAAATTTACAGACTTTACCACCTGACAATAAGAATTTTTAAAAAACACTACAATACTTTCGATAATTTAATAAAAAATGCAATGAAGTAATTAGCCAAAAAATGTTTTCGACCGCGCCAACGCTACAGGTACAACTGGAATGACAAGAAAAGTAGGGAAATTTTCAAGACTGTCGAGCCAGACAGCAATGTTGTCACGTTTTTATTATTTTAAAAAAAAAGGGAAATTAAGAACAAACAGTTGTAGCGATTTTAATTAAAATCAATACTTCTGGCTTAGCTCGGGGGGAGGGCTGAAGCCCGATAGCCCCCTCCCCCTGGATTCGCCACTGCTGAACAGTAAACTCTCCAGGAGTTAAAAGACGAATAAAATCTTGAAAATAATTTTGTTGAGAGTATTTCGTAAGCGAAATGAAATTTTCGCAAATTGAGTTTAGTTTTATTTAATAAAAAATTAAGGTGATAGGTTCAGAAAAATAAACAATTGTTTGGAACTATTATAACATTAGTTTTTAAAACATTACAGGTTTGCTGAAAATGATGTAAAATAATAAAATTTAAATTATACAAAATTCATTCGCATTAGGGAAGGATCTAATTTGTTTATTTTTTTAAAAAAGCATAAATCAATATTGGCATAAATAATTATAAAATGATTTAATAATATATTCATAAAATAATTAATAATGAAAACAGCCCTATGTTTGCCTTTTCAGCAATACAATTTATCTTATTTCATTCTAATGGGCTGCAACGCTCGTCCACACAGAATTCATCGAGTTGACGAATTTCTGGAGAGGAAGGATTTTATCCGATGAATTGGCTGGTTGGATTTTCAAGCCTAAACCCTATAGAGTATATCTGTGACGCTCTTGGAGTCATAACCTCAACTATATTTTTGGCGGAAATGATTAATTTTGGCAGTGTTTTATTTTCAATTCTGTTTATCCTTACAAAGGATCTTCCTCCATATTTATTTCCTTTTATTTTCCTACCCCATATATTATTTCAACTTAATTTTTCAATATTAATGATTTATCGAATATAATTAGGGAAACCATATAAATAAAGATATTTCATTAATCTCTTAGCATACAAGAAATAATATGTTTGACACTTGCATCACATTAGAGAGTTTTTGATAATAAAAAAATAGAAATTAATTTGTTCTAATTAATAGCAATTTATGAATTTATTTAGTAGCAATTAATCAATTAATTTGATTTAATTTAATAGCAATTAACCTACCTTTTTTTTTCTTCATAAAGACAAAAATCACTTCTATAAGTGTCTCAAATGACCTCTTCGCTCTTATATAGATTAAAATAACTAAAATGTGTCAAATAGGATGATTAATCAAATAGGATGGATTCGAATTATCTAATCCGAAAGTTAAATAAATTCTTAGGTGAAAGACGTCAAGATTTATCCAATAATTTGATTATAGAAACATTTCTTCATTACTTATCATCACTTTTCTTATGGAAATATATACGTGGAGAGAAAATCTCCTTTGGCTGAAGATGGGGTAGCAGAAAACGTTTTTGACAGAAGAGGGGTCTTGTGTGGAAGCATTTAAGAAACCCTGAGCTAGATAGACTATATTCCAAACACATACATAAAATATTTTACTTTTATATATGGAATAAATGACGAAAGAAAAAGAAATGAGCTTCTTCAAAAGCTATTTTCATAAAATTTAAAATTGCGACCAGACGGGAAAAATTGAGCGTAAATTTGGCCAACTCATCAGAGAAAAAGCAATGATGCAGATCCAAAAAGTAATTTTGACAGAAGGAAAAAGAAATGCATTTTCAGTAGCTTTTATTGGAGTGATCGATGTTGTTTTATACACGAAATGGGAACAATGCGGTCTTTGCAGTCTTTTTACCGTTCCTTTGTAATATTGGCAGACGATAATATGGAGTTTGAAGCCCTGCCAATACATCTGTAGTTCATTCGCCTCGAACTCTCCTTGAAAAAGAACAGATCGTGTGGTGTAAAGCACTTTGTTCTATGGCTGCTTCTGTTTTGTTTCACTGCTTATCTATACAAATAAAACTAAAGCGCCTAAATTTTTGGAAGCTATGGAAATCCGAAATACCGGATAGATTTTCTTCAACTTCTTGTTCAGAAGTATTATTGTAACGAATTATTTTCAGTCTTATATTTCAAATACTGAGCTAAGACGGCTATATTAATTACTAGCCGCCTTCGGCGACCAGCTTGTTCGCCGGGAATATAATTTCAACTGGAACTGTTATTCTTTATTTGATACTAGCAGTACGCACACGGCGTTGCCTGTGGAATCAGGATTTCAACAAAATGAGAAAAAAATGCCCACAATGAGACGAAAAAGTTTTGAAAACAAAATCAAAACAAAAGATACACATTATTGATTTTCGACAGTGACACGAATGCAATGACGTCACCGGAAGGAATCGGATTGTAGAAAGCACATTACGTCACTTCCTGCGAGGAAGGTCATCACCAGCCAATGAAATTCCAACAATGCATTCTGGGATCATTCCGGAGAAAATCTCGCTGTCAAATCTCGCTAGCAAAAAAAAACTGTTTGAACTGATCAGGGAAAAAATAATTTAAAAAAAAACAGAATAAGATATTTTAACTGTTCTTGTTTTGAATCCGACAGAAACGCTCCAGTTATAAGCTGGAACAAAAAATGAAAATTATGGAGTTGTTAGAACGCCAGATGCGAGAATTTGAAAAAATCCTTATCTGAAATTACCATAAAAGTGACTGTTATTTAAAAATTTCTCAAAATCCAGTAAATTATGTTAGAAATTCAAAACGAACTTCATTAGAACGAAAATTGTTTGTTCTATCCGATGGTGGATCGATTGTTTTTCAACTATCATTAGAAAGATACTACAGCTGTCAACGTACCTAAAAATGATCCAAAACAACACAAACCATTAAATAAAAAATTTTGTAGATTGAATTTTAAAATTCCGGCTTCGAGGTGAATTGAGTCACCATTAAAACTACCTGTGTGCCAAATTTCAAGGCTGTAAGTGCGATAGATTCGTCTGGACATCGCACACAAGCACACACAAACATTGCCTTTTATAAGTATAGATTCAATGTTCCATTAGCAAAGTAATTTTAAACTTCAAATTGCGATAGATACTTAACCCGCGCTCATTTCTATCCTTACTCTTGTTCTGCTCCTTGTCTACATGAAAGTCCCTAATGAACTTAAGTAACTGTCCGTGTCATGTGACATCTAATTGGACGTTGTCGGCACTAACTTTGCTTTCTTTTTCCTTATGTAAAACATGTATCTGATTTCAGCTTTAAAATTACGCGCCGCATTTTACGTCCAACAGCATGTTAATTGGCTTAAAACATGCCGTTAAAACGAATGAAAAGGTAGCAACTATAATCGTTCAGCTTATTGGATTATTTCCTAAGAATATGAAATCCAGTAGGATATTACCTTAGCTTTCGACAATGAAAGAGAAACGTGCAATTAAATATTTATTTAAACAATGAAAACGGTTTGAATTTCATTGTAGCAATGAAAAGTACTGTTGTAAATTATGCCAAAAGACATTTTTAAAATTTATTAAAGTTAGAGAAAAAATCGGACGCCAATTTAATTGATATCATTGGGAAGATAATTTTTTAAATTTTCAGCTGTAGTAAAAATAATTTCTGTATTGCAGTTCTTTCGGAAATTATCAAGGAAAAACGCCAACGTTTTTATTTAATTATTAATTAATTAAAATTCTAATTACCAAAAAACAGTCTCGAGGTGCACATTTTCACCCTCCAAAGTATGTCTGTGCTAAATTTCGTAGCTCCAAGTCCAGCGGTCTGTCCTAAGGAGCGCCAACACACACATTCTCCTTTATAATTAGTAGAGATTTGAGATGGTTTATTTCTGGAGGCGCAGACTGCACGTAATGTGAATGATTGTGATTGATTTATATTTCAAGCTTAAAAGTTCAGCTCTTTAAATTTTCTGGTCCGACTCAACGAACTTTTTTGTAAATAATCAAATACCAGGAAGGTTTTAGTGAAGGTTTTGTGACAATTAATTAAACGGCTATTTTTTATTAATTTAAAAAACTATGTTCCCATTGTGCATGCACAGCATTGCGCAAGTAAACATGGTGGCGCCCAAGACTCGTTCAGTAAATTGAATTTAAATTATCCAAAACATGAGAAAGAGAGATATTTAAACAAAATTTCTTTTTTACCTCGTTGATATTGAAAAATATATCATCAGCTTGAAAATTGTTTTGAGGTTTCTTGTTACTTAAAAGCTGATTCATCCTGGGTATTGAATGCCACCCCTTTCCAAGTGCCGCCCCCTCTTAGATATGCCACTGAGGCTACCGCCGCCTAGACTATAGTAGCAAATTTTCCATTGCAGTTTCCTGGCTTGCAAGCGAAAGAATTTGAACACAACCAGGAAGGCGATTAAAAAGGCTAGACCGGACTTTTTTCTCGAAATGAAGAGCACAAAAGACATAGACTGCACACACTTCATGAAAGCGAGGACAGGGCCATTTATATTCACAACGTCAGACATTGTTCAGCGGTTATCATGGAGAATTCTACTTTTTTTTATTTCTTTGGTCAATATTCGGTTCACTTCTAACTCAAGTTCCAGATAAACTTGTTTGCATAGGCTTCAAAACGAGTATGAAGAAGATTCGTAGAGGAAAATTGGTAACTCTTTAAATGTAGGGACTACGTCTAAAATGCGAGTATTTTTTTAGAACTTGGGTTTCATGTCAGATTTAGCCATATTTCGACAAGGTTGCTTTTTTTTTCCTATCCACAAGTCAGATGAGACTCAGAATTTCAAGTGATGGAAGGTAGTCTAGCTTTTTAAACGTTGCTTTCCAGAACATTTTTATGCATGATAAGGATTCATTGCCACATGAAATCATTTATCAATTAAATAAAAATATGCAATGTTTCATTATCCAAAACATACATGTAATGAGTTCACTTTTTCATCTCTAGATTACTTCTTTTTAAAGCCCACTTCATTTTTTATTACTTCTATTTCAATCCTAGGGAACCGCACTTCTGCTTTAACTTCCAGGCACAAGTCTTTTCGGGGAGTCCCCCTTTTCCAAATATTTAAGCTCTCTGCGCATTGTTAACGGTCCTTTTTTACTTTCTCGTATACGAAGTATACAAAGAGAAAGTATTGTAATCGTCAAAAAATTCGAATTCGAGATTTTGACGAATCTCCACGTTTTAGACCTCCCTGAGTCCGAAAAACACAATTTTGGAATCACGTCTATCTGTGAACACGACAACTCGAAAACTATTAGAGCTAAGGGGATTTTTCAAAATTTGGTAGGTGATCTTGACACATAATTTGTAGGTGGTCAAATTTTGGACAAAATCCGTCCACGGGGAATCTGTATGTCTGTGTTAATGTATACTCACTATAACTCAAAAACTTGAACAGCTAGATAGATAAAATTTGGTACACATTTTTATCATCATGAATGTAGGTCCGTATAAAATTTTGGACCAAATCCGTCGAAGTGTTGATGGTCTGTCGGACTGTATAATCGCATACTTGTAAAAATTTTATCTCCTAAACTCTTTGGCTTAGATAAATAAAAATTGGTATGACGTTTGCTAATATTAATTATAGATCAATCCGTTAAAACAAAGGTGTTCAAATTGCATATTTGGTTCAAAATGCACATTGCGACTGTGTGTTAGCGAGCGTTTCGCTTATTTTGCTGAAGTTAGTATAGTTGGCTTTTGACCTTGGCGATCTACGAAGGAAATTGTAGCGAGCCGAAAACACGCGCTTCGGAAATAATGGCAACCCCCAAAACGAAACTTCGTTATAACATTCTCCAGATAGACGCCTGTGATTAACCAGAGGTATGGTGAAATCTTATGTGATATCTAGAGTACCCAAAAACGTTAAATAAAGTTGTGGTACCTCAGTGCGGGTAAAAATTGTGAAACTATTACTTATAATATCTTTTGAAAATATTAAGTTTTTGAGAATTCATAAATTTTATGTTTCATTGTAAATCACCATTCACATTTTTTTTCTTCTAAATAACCAGGCCTTGGGTAAATACCACAAAAATATTTACCCACCCCACATTACTGGTCGTATACGGGAAAGTTTCGGAGAGGCCACTCCCGCTGGTTAAACATGTAACCTGCGTGTTTAGACTCGCCGCTTCGCGCGTTACCTCTTCAATTCTGGTCATGGATATTCGTTAAAAAATTATTCCTTTCCCTATTTAAAGATGGCGTGCTTTATCATCTGAGAATGAATAAATCGAATAGAATTCTTGTCTAATCTCAACTACTGCCTTTTTCTTGAAGCAGATTGTGTACACCTCACTTTAAGAATAATTTTACATACATTTAAATTCTTATACGTCTAAATTATGTAATTTTTTCTCATCTTAGTTTTCTCGCATCCAAATTAGAGCAAAAAATCGAGATTCTATTTCTTAGGATCAGAAATTCATTTTCTTCCTTTAAGAATAATTAATTGAGGTCCCACAGAATATTTTTTTTCCTCTCTTATTTCATTCGCGAAATCAAGCTTAAATTTCTTATTAGTGCGAAATTGTTTCTTTTCATTCAGGAATGCGAAAATGTTCGAAGGTAGAAATCGATAAAATGTCACCAGCTGTCAGTTGTGACGCAGGTGTTCAGCTCTTCGTCCGAAGTCAAGGGTGTGACATCGAGTCCACAAGTGCGGAGACGAAATCAAACAGGTTGATGTTTCTTTTACTGACATTCACAGCGCGTGAATCATCCAATCACACTCAAAGAAAAACGACGCAAGCGATCATTTTATTTGCCATTGAATAAAATCTCATTAATTTCAGAAAAGAATATGAGTGAAATAAAACCAAATTTAACCCTGCATTATGCAATGATCCTTATTTGTATCACAGATATTCTTGTCTTTTCTAAAATAATTTTGAGACATTTAATAATTAATGAATAAAATAATTAGTTAATTAATTAATGATTTACTGAAAACAAATTTTAGAAAGGTAATAATATATAAGCGATACAAATACGCATTACTGTGCAATGTATGGTTAAATCTTGTTTTTTGGTATGAAGTATTTTTCTCATTACATTATTGATTCAAAATAGGAAAAGTTTTAAAAAGGAAATTTTAATTATACTATCACAATTTTTTGTAATTAACAAATTTCAACTAAAAAATTAAGCTCAAAATTAATTTTAAAATTATTTTTCTTTAGTTCCTCACTCATTTTTATAGATTTACATTGCTGATGTAGAAACAACTGGAACAAAACATCAGACATGAATGCGCAGTCGTTCTGTTGTTGTCGCTTCAAGATATGTCATTACTAATTTTGTACTTTGCTTGCGCCATGTCATTTCTGGAGGTGGTGGAAATTTCAAGAACTTCATCTTGTGATTTCCGACATTTTTCTAGAAATTAACATTTTCGGAAGTTGGAATGCCACCTGTCAGTGACATTTGGTACAATGACACGAAAAAGTACAACCGAAAATTCTTCACCTCACTCATTGGTCTCCAGTAAGAATTAACTCAAGAAACTGTCATGGTTATTTTAATATTCCATTTTAAAAATCGCGAGGCTTTTTCTGGAAAACCTGCATTTAGTATCTGGACAGTGACGTAGCGACCGGAAGAGGAGGGTAAAATGGTTAAACAGTGGAACCTCGCTTAACGAGCATCTCTCATAACGAGTAATTCGCATAACAAGAAAAATAAATTGTAAAAAAATGACTCGGTTAATGAGTGATGTTTCGCATAACGAGTGCGAAGAGAAAGGAAATCCCGTATTGTGCGCCTGCTACATCAGTCCGTGTTTAGCACTCGTTCCGCTAGCATCGCTTGGTCGCTTGCGATCACACATTTTTCCAAACTTGTGTCCAGACATATCATTGAAGCCACCAATGATCCATCACAGTGGCGAATCTGGGGGGGGGGGGCTATCGGGCTACAGCCGCCCCAGAACCAAGCTAGAATTCTTGATTTTATTTAACATCATTACAACTGTTTTTTAAAAATTTCCCTGTTTTTAAAAAATAATGAAAACGTTTCAACGTTACTTTCTGGCTTGACAGGCTCGAAAATTTTCCTAATTTTGTAGTTATTCTACTTGTACTTATAGCTTTGACGTGGTCGAAGACACTTTTTGGCTAGTCATTTCATTGTAATTTTTATTAAATTATCGAAAGTATTGTATTGTTTTTTATGATTCTTATTGTCGTGAGTCAAGTCGGTAAGGTTAAAGAGTTTTGGTTTACTTTAGCCTTGAGGTTTGACATTCATCACGACGATACAAAAGTTTTTATGCCCTCCCCCCCCCCCCCGACCCCAATCCTAGATTCGCCACTGAGCCATCATGAGACCATTGTTACGAACTTCCCCACAAAAGTAAGGGAGGTCGGTCCATTGAACCCTGTGAGGACCTAGCCGGATGGAGGAGGACCCTCCTTTAACCTTTAATCTTTCTTACAAGTTGACTGTAAGCGAGAAAGTCAGTTCTACCAGCGACGCTTCCACTGTGAGGTGTCACACATTTTTCAGGACACATTTTGGGAGCTGAAGTAAAGATCTCATGTGCACTCTGAGAGAGGCACATTATAGCAATATGAATATATTTAGGAGTGATTAATGTATCGTTATCTGCTGAGCATAAGAGCGTGAATCATTGATTTATTATGTGTACAACATGATCTCCATGTCGACAGGCAATAAAAGGTGTTGAATCCCATACTGCGTGTCATCATTTGAATTGCAGATAAGTACACTATCATTTTTACATTTTTGAGATCTAAATATAATAGAATAAATATTTTCTCCTGATAAGCTTGTGCGAAATACATTTTTCCACAACCATGGAGGACCAGTCTTACTCTCAATGAGTTTCGGAAATATCACTTTCACTTCGTTGCCTGGCTCAAGATGATCGAAAATACGTGGGAAGAGGTCACCAAGTGAACCTTCACTTCTGCTTGGACGAAGCTTTGACCGGAGAGCGCTGTCGAATGTGACTTTAAGGGTTTTGAGACATTACCTATGAAGCCTGGAATAACGAGGTTGTGTATTTAGACAAGGCCATGGAACTGGAAGTAGACAGCAATAATGTTGATGAGCTTGTGGAAGAGCACAGCTAGGAGCTGACCACCGAAGAGCTTATGGAGTTGCATTGTGTTTCACAACCAGGCGTTGTGGAGGAGAGTTCTTAGAGGAGGAGGAGGTAACAGTAAAGCAACGATCTTCTGGCGCAATAAAGAGAAATGCTAAAAGAATAGGAAACCGTTGAATCGTGCATTGAGAAGCATCACTCTAATAAGGCAGTAGCTATTGCACGTTACAAATTTTTTAATGAGAATGCAATCTTGCATTTTCGTCAAATTTTGAAGAGTCTAATAAAATAAATGTCTCTAGACAGCTTTCTAGTAAAAAAGAATTAGGTATGTATCATAAATAATAAACTATTATCACGAAGAAAAATAAGCGGGAAAATCAAATAATATGTATCTTTTGTTTCGATTTTATTTTCAAAACTTTTTCGTGTCATTATGGGCGGGTTTTTTCCATTTTTTTTTTTTTTTTGAAGTCCTAATTCCGCGGGCAACGCCTTGCGCGTACTGCTAGTAAATAATAAACTAAAAATTTCAATTTTCTTCTGCAGAAGTTGACGATTCCATTCCGAGATAGAAGAAAAGATGAAGATGATTCGCTCGCCTTAACAATCTTATATATAATTTTCTTTAAATAAACGTTATACATAAAATTTATACATAACGTTATACATAATATTTTTTCGGCATGGGGCGCATTTTCGTATTTTGCATTAATTTATAGGGGGGGGGAATTGCCTCGCTTAATGAGTGTTTCGCATTACGAGTGGTGACTAAACCGCTGTGTGCCATTTTTAAAGGTCAAATATGATGAAAGGACACAAAAAATAATACCATATACCGATCGCCATTTACTAATGATGACTTGGGGTAAAGAACCGTATTTTACCCCGGGAGCCACCTACCCTCGCTACGCCAATGCATCTGGGATCGAGACTTTTTAGTTTCCAGCTGCGTCGCAGTGACGTCACGCTGACGTATTCTGGTTAGTTCCCTAGTTAGCGATAGATGGCGTACTGTCTATGTGACGTTCAATGTTAAAAAAGTTGCCATTAGGGTCTATGGGAGTGAGACCTCTGATTCTTTTTCTCTCTGACTTACGGTCACAAGTGTTTTTCCATCAGAAGTTAGTCGTATGGCACAGAAAGGAAATGTGATACTTTTAGATTCAGTTCGTATTTTTAAGTTTAAATTCTGGTTTAATTCGCCGCTTTCACTGACTGTCGCAGTGCTGTAAGGGGTTGGGTTCATGAGCGAGAACTAACCTTGAGTTAAAATCAGTTAATAAAGTTACTGTCCATCAAAGACAATATTATGAGGATATGTTGTATAATTTGGCCAGAGCTTTTACCTGTCAACCCAGATTTGATGCATCAAACTGTTTATATTTCCCTTTTTGCTGAATTTCCCTTTTTTCTGTGTTTACTATTAATAAAAGATTTTTTAAGTTATATTTCTGGTGTTTTGAGCGAAAGATGAAAGTATTTTTTTCTTTTGACAAAAAATGATAATTTTCACATTGGAGGATTAAAGTTAATAGATGACAATGTGTGATAATTTATGTCTAGATCTGATATCAAGGAAATTATCATATGCTTTCTCCTAAATAACACGAATTTCAAAATCTTAATGGTGATCATTGCGAAGGAAGGGCAATTATTCTTTCAATGTGAGACTCCAGAAATTTCTGCAGAGGTCAGCAAATCCACTGCTAGCCTTGAATCACGTTTTATTGACTCACCTTAAGACGCAATAATAAATTCTTTTCATCGCAATCGCTGAATCAAGATATCATTGCGGACGGATTACGTTCCACTTTCTTTGAATTAGGAAGGACATCCACATAAGTCTGTCATCAGCATTACGTTACAGGATTTTGGTAAAGAAAAATTAAAGTAAAAATAAAAGTTTTTCGTCTAACGATAAAAAAAATAGGCGCAAGATAAATTTATATTTGAAAAATTCGCTTGGACCTTTAAATTCGTAAATAAGAGCCCCATTAAAAAGTACAAAAATATTCACCTTTTTACTTTCTCGTATACGAAGTATTCGAAGAGAAAGTATTGTAAACGTCAAAAAATTCGAACTCGAGATTTTGACGAATCTCCACGTTTTAGACCTCCCCGAGTCCGAAAAACATAATTTTGGAATCATGTCTGTCTGTGATAACTCGAAAACTTATTACTCGAAAACTATTAGAGCTACGGGGATTTTTCAAAATTTGGTATGTGATCTTGACACATAATTTGTAGGTTTCTATCAAATTTTGGACCAAATCCGTCGAAGGGTTCACTGTCTGTTGGACTGTATAATCGCATAGTTGTAAAAATTATATCTCCTAAACCCTTTGGCTTAGATAAATAAAAACTGGTATGAGGGTTGCTAACATTAATTATAGATCGGTGCCCAAATTTCGTTTCAATCGGTTAAAAAAAAGGCGTTCAAATTGCATAATTAATTTTTCTAATCCGATTCTCCATACGCGTGCGTACTGGTAGCAATCTCTGTGCACGCGGATGGATTACGCCACTTTGTCCTTGAGCCGGCAAGGGTGGAAGTGGTGCTAGATGTAGTCGGTCCGCATCTCTCTGAATTTGATTTTTCACCTAAATATTTTACAATCACTATAATCGATAATGGAAAAACCTTCTGATAGTCATTGGATTCTGGGTTACAGTAGGTTCGAATTTTTTTATCCACATGGGGGAGGGGAAACAGCACCTTTTTGGGAAAGTATACGAGAACACTCCCGCTGGTTTCTGTAATTGATCGAAATTTCTTTACTAAAAGCCTTTCTTGAAATAAAAAAAGTAACAAATAAATAATAATTAATAATAATCAATTAATAAATTATACTGTCCGTTGTGTAGGGTTAATTTTTGGTGTCCTAATCATTTTTTGAAAGAGAAAATCACATTGTGGTTCCAACTAGCATCATTTGAACTATAAATCAGTCGCTCAGTAACTTCTCCCTTTCCCGATTAAAGCACTCGCAAGATTCGTATGTCCAAGGGATGGGGAACCTGCGACCTTTAGGCGGCATGTGACTTTCGAGACTTTCTTGTGCGGCCTTAATGTTCATCAACTACCAATTTTGTACGATTTTACACCGGAAAGGGGTGTCAGGCAATGAGTCATATGAGCGCATTTCCGGCGTTCTTTGTTAGATCACGCTCAGTAAAAAGTAAACATCACTCTTCCATTCTTCATTTCCCCCTATCTTGATGAAAATAACTCTGCCGGGAGCATGCGCAAAAGTGCGGAGGGTTTCCGAATTCCTTGCTAAACAATACCAGTTATTTATAATTTGCACTGAAATATATAATTGCCTGTAATCTAATAGTGATTGCAGAACAATAATCTTTAAGATTCTGCTCGTGCGGCCTTTTGCCAACTGCCGAAACTTGATCCAAAAAGGTTCTCCACCCATGATATATCTCTTACTAGGATGTCATGGATGGGGCCATAGTGTTTGATACAGGTATCTGTGCAACAGTTAGGAGGAGATCGATGCATAAGGACATCTAATAATAATAATTTAATGTGTAAAAAACTGTGAATAATGAATATGAAAAGATGATGATTCAATAAAGAATCGGACAGCTAATTTGAAATTTTCACTTCCGACTAATGTTCAACATATATACCCGAGACGAAAAGTTTTAGAACGTGATCAAGAGGATGCTAATTGCAGCTTATTTCAATCACACAAGAAGTACATTCTTTTTAAATCATCAAAATATTTCATTCCATTTAAAAATAACTACAACAACAACAACAAAAAACTAATTCAAAATTCCTTTCATAAAAAGTTTTTCTCCATCTTTTCTTGGTCGTTCTCTAAAAGCAAAGATCTTTCTTTAGAAGCAATTTTCACTATAGAATAACTTCTTCACAAATTCAGTTTTCATTATTTTAAACAGGTTTCAACATCCTTTGCTGAAAGCTAAAATACAAGAAAATATCTCATAGAAATATTCATATATTAACAGTAATTAAAAAAGCAGAATTCTCTTTTCTTTTTCAAATACCAGATTATTCATTTGACATTTTTAATTTTCTATTTCAAGCATTTTTTATTTTATTGCAAATTTTAAAAAATATAAATATTTTTTCACAGAAGAAATTTGTGATATTTGTTGACATATTTCTCAAAAGGATAAAAAAAATGCTGATTCGTATGTACTAGTGTGAATATAGAGCGTGCCCTTTTTAATCTAAATTTTCACGGCTTTCTAATTGGATCACAAGACTTCCCTACCAGTAGAATGGATATGTGATTGGATTAAGATTGGAAATACTCACGTGAAATTGTGAAAAAAAAAATCAAAATTTTGAAAAATGTGAAGTTTTTTTCCTGTTCGAATCGTTTTCAGCACGTTGTAAGATTTCAAAGCGTAGAAGCATAAACATAAATGAAAATTAATTAAATTACATAATTGAAAATGATGTAATAAAAAATAAAAGATAAGTAATTAGGGAATGGAGGGTTGATTGTTTATTTTGGGGACAGCTGCTGAACGAACTCCTGTAAGTATGCATAAAAGCTAACTTGAATTCATGAATATTTGTTTAAAAATATGTTTTCAATTATTTTTTAAGTGGATAATATCGCTTTTTATGGATTTGTTAAATTTATTGCGTGCCTATTTTGTAGGGGAAATGTTGATTTAAACAGCACAATTGAAATTCACGCGGCATTTCCAGCCATGGAATCTACTGAGAAAAATCGAGAACTAGATGTATTCGTCAAGAAAAGTATTCCGCGTTTCTAGATTTCAATAGAATATCTCACTAACCATTTTAATGTAAAATATAAATTTAAAACAAAAGTTTCCCCATTTCAGAATCCCTTTTGCTGCTGACCTTCTATGAAAGCAACACGGGGAAAAGACCAAACCTTCACAGCCAAGTGATTTCCAACAATAAACTTGTTTACTCAAAAGAAGCCACGAACTCTGCGTTAACCCGTTTCTCCCTCAGCTTTACAAATTTTTATTTACTTCTATTAGACAATTCTAAGTAGCGGGATTATTTTCGCGGTTCGATTGTTTGTCTGGCTCATTTTCTAAAACACCGCAGTTACGGTCACAGTTTCTTGAGACGTTAATACATTGACTTTAAATAGAAAAAAAAATGACGAAATACAAACATCAGCTGATCGAGACGCTTAAACTCATTCAGAATAAAATAATAAGTAGAAGAGGTTCCTCAAATGGAACAATTGCTCATCGCAAGTGTGAAATACTTCCGCAGCTGCTTTCGTTGAGAGTCACCTGTCTGTGAAATTTGGCGGGAAAAGAAATTCAAACACCGCCATCTGTGACATTCTGGAAATTCTATTAAGTAAAGGTCAAGATCTGTGGCAAATTTTGACAGCATTAAACAACGAGTTTTTTTTTTCTTTAACGAATATACTTTAATACTGATTCATAACTTGTAATTACCAAAAAAAAGAGAAAAAATCCAGCTTAATTTATTTCAGGATGTACAGGGCGATCATAAATTATCCAATTTCAAAAATTAATTTTAAAAAAACCCTATAATGTGACAACTTCGTTTTTTTTTTAAATGAGAAAGTAGCTCAATTTTTTTCCCAGATAGATAAAGCGTCGTTACGGCGCACTAAATCTGCGCATTCGGACGCAAATGTCAAAATGGCTACCGTGCAGCAGAAAGTACGTCTCTGGTTCAACGAAAGAAAATCAACTGTAACAGTTCAAAAAATTATTTGGTTAGAGTATCGAAATTGTCATTCTCTAAGTAAGAACTTGATAAAGCGTTAGTATGAGAAATTAAAGGAAACAGGAAATGTTCATCAATGAGAGAGGCTTTCACTCCTTAATTGCTCATATCAACGCTTAAAGGAGTTCTTACTTAGAGCTCTACAATTTCGATACTCTAACCTAATAATTCTTTGAACTGTTACAATTGATTTGCCTTCGTGGAACCAGAGGTTTGCCAGACATGCCTTCTGATGCACGGTAGCCATTTTGTCACTTGCGTTGGATTGAGCAGATTTAGTGCGCTGTAACGGCGCGTTATCTATCTGAAAAAAGAAACTTTTTGAGCTATTCTCTCATTCAAAAAAAGAAGTTGCTACATCACAGGATTTTTTAAATTAATTTTTGAAATGGGCCCAATAATTATGACCACTCTGTATTACAGAATCCAAATTTTTGATGTGTGTTTTGCTGAATCGTACACGGTTCAGAAGGAAACACTGATTTCTTTCATTCTATTTTTTTATTAAGTGTTGTTTTCAGCTGAAAAGTTTCGTTACTTTTCCCCTTTTGTCTTTCTGAGTTCTGAATAAAAATCGTTCACCATCTTTAGAAATTAAGCTACATATTTGCATCTTAAACTGGTGTTAATAGCAAACGATGAAAACTGAAACAATTATAAGATGAGTAAAGATGCATGATGTTTGATAAAAGCATTTATGTGGAAACACGTTTTCTGTTTGACAGAAACAACTCAAGTTGATAGCACGCAGAAAGCTATGAACAACTGCATTAGTAGTGGGATGATGTATTACATGTTTTTACGCTTCTGACGCTTGTGACCTGTTCAGTTCACTAAATATACAATATTTCGTCATCATTGAAATGGTTTCTGTTATTTCAATTAAATGCTAGAAGTAAATAAAATGCTGCTAAATAACAAATTTGTTTTGTAAATTAAATATGTGATAGGATTATTAAGAGTTTTTACATTTTTATTGCTCTTTTCGTTTTAAATTTCTGCTTAATTTTTTTTTATTTTAAAAAATTGAGAAGTTAAGCATTAATTTTAAAATTTTAGATATTCAGTAACTTTTTAAAAAAAAATATGAAAAACCTCTAAATCGGAGTTTTTGATTTCATTGCATAAATTCTATCGCAACTGTCTCCATTTTTATTCGGCGAGAAGAATTTGATTATATTGCTTTGCTTAATAATATCCATAATAATTTTATTTAGAATGAATATAAACGAAATAATGCAAAACGAACCAAAACGAAATGCGAAGCAACTGGTTGAAATCTGTTTTTCAGCTCGTTCTTAAGAAAGAAATGAGAAAAAGGAAGAAAAAAAGAGCGTAAAAAATGAAAATTATTAAGATAAAAGATGGAGAACAAATAGCAAAAATTCGATCGTTTCGGAAGAAGTCGATCGTTTGGTGTAAGTAGAAACAAATGACTTTTTTCATTTAAAATTACTCCCATTTAATGATCGAACCTTATCTTACGAGTAATCAACAAAAGCTTTATAAGCAAATAAGAAGAACAAACATTAACTTGAACAGAGAAGAACAATGCAGAGAAAAATTATCGTTTGCTGCTGCGCTGCTGCCACTGAAACAATCGTCACAGTCTGATTGTAATAAATGGAAAAAAATTCATATAACGATCCTTAACTGTCGATCAGACGATATTAGATTAAAGTATTCTTTTAAGATGGATAAGTAGGGCGCCATTGTTGGAAAACGTTCGTGTGCGAACAAACCGATTCTGTTCTTTTTTTATTTCTAACGCTTTTGTTTAAGGCGCACGTCTCATTATTTCTTCAGGGGAATTTTTTTCAATATATCTGTGGTCAACGTCTGGGTGATTGCTTTTTTAGTGGGTGCTATGTAATTAAAACACATTCTTCGTAATTATTGTTGTTAAACTGACATGCAATGATTGGAATTCCGTTAACGGTTAACCGTTAAAAGTGCACTGACTTGGAAAGCAAGTTGAGGAAGCACGTGCAAGTATTTCTGATTAAGAAGCTTATTAAATCGCCATAATATATTCTTCAGAATCAATTTTGTTTCAGAACAAAATTAAAATGGTCATTAAAATCTTGGTTGAGAAATATAAATTTACTTTGACATTCAGGATCTGTTTTGTAATAACTATGGCATGTATTGTTTAATGAAAACAAAGACACATTTTGTGTTCACTGCTTTTATTAATAACTTGTAATGTAACTATTCTCAATCTTTCATTATTTAGGATTTATTTATCTACATCAGTTCTAATGCAATATTGTCTAACCCATGCCCTTGTAATAATCTGTTCAGTATTTTCAATGAATTATATCAACTTTTTTGTTATTTACATCACGCATTCAAATATTTTAATGGTGACTTTTTTATTTTTGTATTAACAAATTATATCTTTCATTGTTTTTGCTTCAATAGTTTTGTTTATTTTTCTAATTTATTTTTTATAGCCTCCCTTCCTATTTTTTTTTATTGTTTCGTACTCTCTATAGGGGACGTATCCTACATATTCTGAAACATTGGCGTACATAAATATGTTAAAACCTGTAGAAAGTACCAATCTTAACTTATCAAGGGAGATACAATGAACGAGATAAAGCGTTCTAAATCATTTTAAAACGCTTTTATTTAGTATGACATTTTTCATTATTTGTATCGGTTTTCTGGGATGATAGTATGGCTTATTGAGCATGTAATTTTGTAAACGGTTTTACACTGACGCCTTAATGTGCTATAGTTTTAAATATTTGTGCACTTAAAATGTATTCCCAATCAGAATACATTATTTTGATATTTTTAGGCTTAATTATCATTTCATTGGATTAATTAAATTAAATTTTGATTCCGCACTATTCGCACCACCTGGTACTAAATTTTAGAAAAAATTATTTTCAAGATTACATAATATTTATAATTATTAATTATAAATTAAAAGCTAAAAAGTAGAAAATCATAAAATAAAAAAAAAAATCTACTTTTTAGCACACTAACAAAAAGTGTGATTTTAAAACTCTTTTTATCTACTTCGTTACACGTTTTCATTTAACTTGAACTGCTTCATGTTTGTAAGGATGGAATTTTGTAATCGATTTTTCACTCACTTTCTGATGAGCTAAAGTTCTGAAATTTCGTACAGATGCATGTTCACAATACAATATTTTAATATTTTCGGAATTAAATTATCAATTAATAAATTAATTTCAGTTAAATTTTGATTCCGTGTTAGGGGCACCATCTCGTAGTGATTTAAAGAAATAATTAATTACAAGATCAATACATTAAGAACTGAAAAGTAGAAAATAATGAAAATAAAAAAGTTTTTAAAAAATATGCTTTTCTAGTATACTTATACGCAAGAAATATATTTTAACAAAAATCTGGCTGTCAAAAACAAAATATAAAAGTTTGAGTCGCTGGAAACTATACGATTAGAAATTAAACCACAATTCATATTCATTAAAAATTTAAATATATAATGAACGTGATTATAATTCCAATTTAATTAGAGTATTTCTGTCAGTTCCTCGCGATTTTACTGTTATGTTTTTTCCCTCACATTTCACGAAGAAAAACAAATATTTCCTACTTTTAAATATACTAATAAAACCTTGTTTTTTTTAAACTTTTCTATTTAGCTTTAATTATTAATATTAAGTTAAATGCAACCCAATTTCAGTTAATGCATTAAATATCACACTGATTAATTTTTATTGAGGAAAATGGAGTTCATCAAACTTATTTCTCAATGATGCCACCTGACAGCTTATTAATTCAGAGATATTGGTATATGCTTGATTTAACTACTGCGCTCCAAAAATTCGTCGAAAGAAGTAATAAAATAGCATTTTATTTTTCTCGAAGGATTTCCTCCGTACATCACCGCTAAGGAAAGGAAAAAAGGCTAACTAACTCCACTGATGCGAGACCCATGTTGAAATGAATGCAGAATACTGTCTACGAGTGTCTCGAATGATGTATTGAGGATCTGAAGACCTTTTTCCAACCTTTGTCGTAGGTTAATGAAAACAGATATGTCTCGTCACTGGAATAACTAAGTGAAAATTCATTTTTAATGGGGTTGGTTTAATTTTATATTCCACTGCGCATCCTTCAAGAGAAAAGAAAGGCATGATGTCACATCCCATCATAACACAATGTATTCACTCTACTCGCGGCCCGATCGCTAATTTCTAAGACGTTAGGGATAGGAATATAATTCCAATTGGAGAAATTCTTTAAATGAGATAAAGAATTATAGTTTATGCTTTTTGAGTACATAAAGTATCGCTGGAAAAAATGCGAAGTCTAAATTTTTACATAGTCCTAGGGCGTAGCGACCGGGGGGTATTGAAGCCCTGCATGGGAATCAGTTTTAGTGGCCCCATGGAGTCAAAACCTAATGCTTTAATGCCATATTTAAAGCAAAATATGATGAAGGAGCGAAAAATTCTCACTTTGACCTGGGCGGAACACGCTATGTCACTGATACAGTCCCCCGCTCCTATCAGTCATATTTAGTAAAATATTCTTGACGCACTAACATTTTAAACCAAAAAGTACCGCTTTTTCTGCGACTAAAACTGACCGAGTTATGAAGTTTGAATATCGCTGCTGTTTTAGACCATTTCAGCGGTCACCTCGAGGAAGATCCGCCAATCAACAGGCAGTGCTTGCTCGACTCGCTGTGGATTGGCCATATGACTTTTCCTAAAGCCGGCCATTCACTTCACAGATAAACTGGATATTTTGGAACGCGGCAAGGAAAATCCATAAAAATCTATGGAAATCAGCTCGTGGTGGTTGGAATTCCGTCTGGACTGAAATCGGAACGAAATATCAGAGGGACCCTGAAAGAGGCTAGCGAAAAGAACAATGCCTTGCGTAGATTGAATCCTCGCTTCGAGGGTAGCATAAATTAAAATCTGCTGACTGGGGAAAATCGAAGAGCGATTGACAAGCAGCTGTAGAGAGGGAAAGAAGATCGCTTCCCCCTACCTTCGTTCAGAGTTAGCGTCCTTTTAAATACATGCGAATGGCTATACTTCAAGTGAATGGCCTGCTTAATGGGTTGGTCAGATTTCTTCCACATGGATGCTTGTCACGTGACTGTGACTTCACGTGAATTGAATACATCGTAATTATTGAAAAGAGTGCAGACGAGACCGAAAAAAAAGCGTGATAAGTATTAATATTTTCTGACCAAACTTATTTATCATTTGTATGATTATTTTACTATTGCCTTGTCGTCTTTCATTTCTTCCAAATATGAAACAGAAAAGCAGATTTCTAAGTTCACATTATGCATTAGCCATCATCGAATCCACTAGTTTAAACCCTGAAGAATTATCCGGACGAAAGAGCACGTATTCCATAATTCGGCTCACATGCAGATCTTTCATTCGAAATGTTTCGATCCTTAAAATAATTAAAAATCCGGCTCGCCAAAATCTTTGAAACGATTCATTATTAAACTTCAAATTACGGCTAAATGAAATCTCAAATATCCTCTAAAACGTTGCTTTGCCGGGATACTGGACATTGCTATTCCTTCTTTCCAAGTCATTCGAAGACATGGCGTGCCGTTCCTTCCTTTATCTTGTAGCTACTTATGATTGTCTCACCCGCCAACCTATCTGGGTATCACACATTTGACGATGTACTTATACGAAAAAACAGTGAAAATATACACAGGTTTGGTTTAGTTTAGTTGTAGTTTTGAAGAACACGAGGGCTATTTTGGGATGGACCTCGAAATTTTGAACCACGGTCAGATGACGAGGAAGACTCCTGAGCTGGCACCCCCTCTCCAAAATTCCACACCAACGGAAGGACGTTTGGCCACTGTGTATGATTTAGCGTGCAAGAGGCCCCATACACGGCGGATCTTCAGTGGAATCGGGTTTCGAGAAAATATGCACAGGACGAATAGAGTCCACGGGCTGATATTATTGTGCCAGTTCATATGTACATACTTGTCATGTACGAGCTCGTATAAACTGGCTCGGATGTTGTACCAGTGGATAAAAATCTGATGGTACAACTTCTTCGGGTCAAGTTCGGAGCAGCGGTCACTTCGTGGAGAGTCGCAGATTCGAGACCCGATTCCACGGAAGATCCGTTGTGTATACGGCCCTGGTGGACGTCTGGAAATCCGTCGAGTGTCAAGCGTCCTTCCGCTGGTGTGGTGTATAAGTTTGGAGAGGGAAGGTCAGGTGGTGTTTTCATCATCTGATCGTGGTACAAAATCCGTCCCAAAATAATCCTCGCGTAGCTTTAAAATGGGGCGTTAATTTAACAAAACTGAACTCAAACTCGGGAAAAGACTTAGGGGTCTATTCTGGTACCCCCCGGTGGGGTTGGGTTCCGCACGTTAACACCGGAACCCACCCAACCGGGGGTACCAGAATAGACCCCTTAAAATAGGCAAGTGTATCTTTATATCGAGCGGTCAGAATCAAAACAGGCCTATGAAGAGCATTATAAAGTAAAAGATAGTGGTCACAAGAACGTCATATCTGGTATGCATATCTGAACATGGAATAAGAAATGAAGCATAGAAAGAAATCCTTCGAATACTCAGCTCCCCAAATTCAGCATAAGTAGCATTTTTCTTTTCTTGCAGTATTTTCTCTGAATCAAGGTTAAAACCAGCGGGAGTGTTCTCCCCTAAACTTTCGCGTATACTTCCCCAAAAAGGTGCCGTTTCCCCTTCCTAAAAAAGTTCAAACCTACTGTTATACAGAATCCAATGACTATCAGAAGGTTTTTCATTATAGTGATTGAAAAATATCTAGGCAAAGAATCCAATTCAAGGAAATGCATACCGACTAAAACGCATCTATCGCACACTGCTAGGTTTCACTCTTGCCGTCTCAAGGATAAACTGACCTAATTCGCTCCTTTCGCGTGCACAGAAGATTGCTTACAGTACGCATGCGCGTGGAGATACGGATTCTCTTCAAAAGTAAATTATACAGACCGACAGACAGTCAACCCTTTGACGGATTTGGCCCAAAATTTGAAACGGACCTACATTCATAATGATAAAACTGTGCACCAAATTGCATCCGTCTAGCTATTCAAGTTTTTGAGTTACAGCGTTCACATGAACGCGGACAGACAGAAAGACAGACTTCCCGTAGACGGATTTTATCCAAAATTTGAAAGAAACCTACAAATTATGTGTCAAAATCGCATACCAAATTTCATCCCTGTATCTCTAATAGTTTTCGAGTTATCGTGTTCACAGATAGACACACACAGAGACACACAGGCAGACATAATTCCAAAATTGTGTTTTTCCGACTGAGGGAGGTCTGAAACGTGGAGATTCGTCAAAATTTCGAGTTCGAATTTTTTGACGATTACAATACTTTCTCTTTGTATACTCCGTATACGAGAAAGTAAAAAGGACAAAATAACTCTATTGATGCGATACCCAAGTTCAAAGTCTCGTCTTACTGTCCTCAAGAGCTCCTACGCAATGCTCTAATGAGGGAATCGAGCACCTTGCCGTAGGACAATCAAGACGCACGTTTCTCGTCGCTGGAATTTCTTACGACGTTTCTCGGTTACTTGGCACGTGAGACAGCTAAACAAACTCGACACTAGTCGACGTGCATGACTAGGTAAACTTCTTATTTCCGACGTAAAGCCTTTTTATTCCCTTTTTTATACAAGAAGTCGAAATATTAGTTCGTAATCAAAGAGGAGAAGTATATTAGTGTGGCAATAATGTTTGAGTTTTTATTGAGTCGTAAATGGATAACATTATCCAAGGATTGTATTACTACAAATTACATGGATAAGATTTCGGTTCTTATTAATAATAATGAATGTCTGGGAAGTAAGTGGAATTTTCATCACATGAAATGTCTTTTGCTTCCCTTAGTTCATTTATATTAATATCTTGTTTTTAAGCTGGTAGGGGGCTATTTTGGAATGGAATTTTGAACCGCGGGCAGATCACAAGAACGACACTTGCGCCGGTGTCTATTCCCCAAACTTCCACATCACAACAAGGGCCGCCTTGGTCTAGTGGTAAGGTCTCGGCAGTGGGGTTGGAAGGTTCAAGGTTCGAAACCCGATTCCACTGAAGATCGGGCGTGTACGGGGCCCGCGGCACGCAAAATAATGCTTGGTGGCCAGCCGCCCTCCCGTTGGCGTGGTGAGGAAGTTTGGAGAGGGGGTGCCAGCTGAGGCGTCGTCCTCGTCATCTGACCGTGGCTCAAAATGACGAGGCCCGTCCCAAATAAGCCCTCGTGTTGTTTCAAAACGGGATTTTAATATAACTAAGCTATCCACAACGGTAGGAGACAGTTGACCTACAACTAATTAAACGTCCACTAGGTCCGCGTGAATACGTCATAAAGCCTCCGCGACCCCGTCTTTTGCTACGAGGTAAAGTGGTAAAAATCTCCTTCTAGCAGTGGCGTAGCTAAGGGGCGTGGGGGCAAAATCAGACATGTAGGGAAGACAATTTCATAACTAAGGAGAACAGCGTCACTAGTTCAATCATTGTATACATGACATTGTCATTAATTCATATTTTTCGCTTCTTATGGGTAAATTGTCAGTGTGAAAGAAAGACGGTAGTGGACACGCGATTTCGCAGCCTAGCTGCAAAGACCTATTTCGACGAATTGCGTTATTAATTAATTTTTTTTCCTGGAATATATCTTTTTTTTATTTTGAAGTTTATTTAGCCTGAAAAAGAAAGGCGGCGTGTTGTAAGTTCGCCCCGGGAGGCAAAAGTTGCTGCTACGCAACTGAATTCTAGTCACGTGATTTCTAATTTCGCAACATCAGCCATCTGTCATAAATAGAACTGGAATAACTGAATCTCTTCCTAAATATTCAATTATTCATTATCTCTTGACGATAATGTATGAAGTTTTATTCAGCCTCAAACGGGTACTTATACGCCATAGAACACATATCACAGTCTGAGATGCAAAATGCATGACCTTAATTCCGATTATCTCTTTATGCGGCGATTTTAGGGGGGGAAAAAGAAGCATTACAGCAAGCAGTGTTAATTCACTGCCGACAAATCAAGTGACCAAATGCTCTGAACTTCAATCTGCGATACTTTCAAACAACTGTAATCTTTCATCGCACAGGCACGAGCATGTTTGACCCTTGACAGATACAACGTGCATCACGCGACGGAATATATGTGGTATCGAGTCTTGAAACCAAGACTCTGTTGAAGGCCACTGTGGCTCCAGATTGCTAAGGTGGACATTGATTTTATATTGTATTTTTCGAAATAACCTGTTTTTCCCCTTGTCCACATCAAATCTGTTTGTTTGACGAGTCTCATCTTCTGTGTTTGGCATGTTTCCTGTAAATGGTTAAGTGATTTTGTAACAAACAAGAATTGTGGGCACGAAACCGGGAATATTTTCCGCCATCCTACACACTCGCAGAGTGTGACTTCAAGACGATTTTTTCGCAACTTTGGGTTAAGAGGAAAACGTTTAGAGGCGACTTAGAAGTGCTTCTCCGGCGACAAAATAGCGTGTTTGCAATTTTTCCTAAAAATAAACGTCGCCACTTCTTTGCCGTCCGTGTTTATCACGGCGGGGCATCACGAAACATCCCTACGCATGAGCTGCGTCGCAGGAATGAATATTTTCTGCTGAGAATTTCTTAACCGGAACACTTACGAAGATGGGTCCATCCTTCCAGGGACCCGTGGCCGTGAAAAGAGCTATCGTGACGACCCTGACACTAGCAGGAAAACGCTCACCACATTTCACTTTACTATGGCGCATTTAAATCAGCCTATTAAGTCATTGTTGTATGAAGACGGTTCTGGAAACCGATTTCTTAGTTGCGTTGAAGTAATGAAGAACTTACGATGATAATAGGAATATAAATTGTAAACTGTTGGGTAAATCTAGAAGTATTTTAATAAAACGGTTTGTACAAGGCTGCCAGACGTATCCCATATATTTCTTACTGCGAAAACCATTTGCTTCTATTCTTTATCCGTATACGAAGTATAGAGAAAATTTCGTAATCGTCAAAAACTTTGATCTCGACACGATAGACCTTCCTATGTCTAAAAACACAGTTTTTGGAATTATGTCTAAAACACTGTTTTTGGAATTATGTCTAAAAACACTGTTTTTGGAATTATGTCTAAAAACACTGTTTTTGCAACTATGTCTACAAACACTGTTTTTAGAATTATGTCTAAAACACTATTTTTGCAACTATGTCTACAAACACTGTTTTTAGAATTATGTCTAAAAACACT
>BGPR01000937.1:331020-346685 GCA_013235015.1 Araneus ventricosus
TATGTCTAAAAACACTATTTTTGGAATTATGTCTAAAACACTATTTTTAGAATTATGTCTACAAACACTGTTTTTAGAATTATGTCTAAAAACACTGTTTTTGAAATTATGTCTAAAACACTATTTTTGCAATTATGTCTGTGTGTATGCGAACACAATAAATAAAAAAACGCAAGCATCTAGATGGACGAAATTTGCCTGTGGTCTTTGCACCTAAATTGTAGTTTAGTATCATATTATGGAATAAATCCGTCACAGGGAGACTTGTTTGGCTGTAATAAAATCGAGACGAGAAATCTCCCGTTTTTCTTTCTCGTATATGAAGTACTAGCGCTTACCTCGAGCAGCTTGTTCGCCTGGAATATAATTTCAATTGGATTCTTTCAAGCAAGTGATTTTAAACTTCAAATTTTGATGAACATGAAACCCATGTTCTTTTAATAGCCTTGCACCTGTGCTGTTCATTGTCTGCCTGTACTTTCGCTGTGGACTCCAGTAGCTGTCCGTGTCGTCTAACATTTAACTACACGCCATTTAGATGAAACCGCACGAAGGCTTCAGCCTGATTTTGGATCTTTGTCAGATGACGAAGTCCATGCCCAAGTAGCCACTTCACTGTTCACATTTCCGCAATACACCAGAGTGAGAATATTTGACCCAAGATAGAAGGTTTAACATACACCGAGCCTACGTACGCGGTAAACCTTCGGTAAAATCTGGTCTCAAACCTTCGATCTCCCAGTCCTGAAGCCAAGACTCTGACAATGGGAAGTGGGGGAAGTGTAGATAAGCGAATTGATCATGATTAACCCTCTGACTGTATAATTTTTTTAGCTGCAACGTTTTAAAACATGTTCAAATACCTTTCAACCAAGCTAATTGTTATTTGCACGCAGGGCTTTATTAGTATAGTAGAATTCAAAGTTGTAAAAGTTCCAAGTAAACCCATTAGATTGTAGATTAAATCGTAGGATTCATCAGCAAAAAACAGGCGAACTTCCAACCCGCGGAAATCGCGGGATACGCAGTCAGAGTGTTAAGTTAACACAACTTAAAGCTCTCCGTAACTTGATTTATCCGACAGTAGAGCATTATATTAGTCATAATTGAATAAGTTTATTAGAATAACGGCCCGTTTCGAAGCTGCACTACGCAGATTATGGACGGACATAGCGATTTTGAGCTGCGATTTAGTAACGAGGATAATGCTCAAGCCGATATCCCATTTTCAGAATCTCTATATTCCAACCCACATGAGGACGTTCTACCATGGCTAAATTTAACATGAATTAGACCTAGAGGGAGGGAGGTTTTGATTGGAAGCTTTTAATAATTCGGGCCTGGTTCGTGCAAAGAAGCAAGGTGAAATTGTAATAAAATTAATCGAAACGAAGCGAGCAGTTATCTTGGATCGTTTGATATCAGTGGCGAATCCAGGGGGGGGGACGGCGGGGCGCCACCCCCCCCCCCCCCCAGAGCTAAATCAAAAATCTTGATTTAATTTAAAATCACTACACCTGTTTGATCTTAATTTTCATTTTAAAAAATAGTAATAAAATCGTGACAACATTGCTTTCTGACTTGACAGGCTCGAAAATTTTCCTACTTTTCTAGTCATTCTACTTGCACTTGTAGCGTTGGCGCGGTCGAAAACACTTTTTGGCCTGTTATTTCATTGTATTTTTTATTAAATTATCGAAAGTATTGTAGTGTTCTTCATTATTCTTATTGTCAGGAGAGGAAATCCTGTAAAGTTAAAGTGTTTTGGTTTACATAAGCCATGAGTTTGACATTTGTCACTACGATACAAAATTTTTACGACCTCAGCCCCTCCCAGACCCGAATCCTGGATTCGCCACTGTTTGATATGCATTAGAACATTATATTTTTCAAGAATTTTCTTACTTTAATATTACTTATCTTATTTTCATACATTTTAATTCATTCAGGAAGGAAATAATACAAAACCAGCGGGAGTGACCTCCCCGAAACTTTCTCGCATACGACCAGTAATGTGGGGTGGGTAAATACCCAGTAGGTAAATATTCTTGGGGTATTTACCCAAGACCTAGTTATTTTGAGAAAAAAAAAATTATGATTGGTGATTTACAATGAAACATATCAAATTCATGAATTCCTGAAACTTAATATTTTGCAAAAAGAATTGCGTATGTTCCCAATTTTTACGCGCGCTGAGGCACCACAACTTAATTTAATGTTTTTGAGTAAGAAATCTTACTACAGATATCACGCAAGATTTCACCATACCTTCCATCTGGAGAATGTCAGAACGAAGTTTCGATTCGAGTTGCCATAATTTCCGAAGCGCGTGTTTGCGACTCGCGACAATTTCTTTAGGAGACCGCCAAGGTCAAACGCCAACCATACTAACTTAAGTATGCGATTATACAGACCTACAGACTGTCAACCCTTTGTCGGATTTGGCCCAAAATTTTATACGGACCTACATTCATGACGATAAAACTATGTACCAGATTTTATCCATCTAGCTATTCAAGTTTTTGAGTTACAGTGTTCGCATGACCTCGAACATACTGACAGACAGATTTCCCTTTGACGGATTTTGTCCAAAATTTGATAGAAACCTACAAATTATGTTTAAAGACCACATACCAAATTTCTTCCCCGTAGCTCTAATAGTTTTCGAGTTATCGTGTTCATAGACAGAAAGACATAATTCCAAAATTGTGTTTTTCGGACTCAGGGAGGTCTAAAACGTAGAGATCCGTCAAAATCTCGAGTTCGAATTTTTTGACGATTACAATACTTTCTCTTTGTATACTCCGTATACGAGAAAATAAAAATAATAGAACTGTCCATTTTAAGCCAGAAATTTTGTCAATAGGACAAGATAATTAATTTCATAAAAATAGAGTTAGTCCCAAACGAATGGTGAATTTCCAGGTTTCAAAAATCACTTCCATTCTACCAGAATGAGGATACACGAGGAAGAAAACGCTTAGAGACGCTGAATTCCTTAAAGCCATGTTTAACAAGGTAGAACACAGAAACACTTTTTGATGCATTTTTCGCTACATATCTCCGGCAGCATCGACAGCCTTATCTCAAAATAAACGTTTTACCGCACCGCTTTTTCCTCTTCTAAACGAAAGTTTGTAGTGAAAATCGTTGAAACAAAGACGACAGAAGATATTAATCTTTTCACCTGTTGGATGCGCCCACATTGTTGCAACCTCTAATAATAATGTTTATAAGAAAAAAAGAGGCAGAAGAAAATTCTGAAGATGCTGCTAAGAATGAAGAGAGATTATTTTTGTTACGCATTGCCACCAGACAATAACAATTGTTCATAAAAAAGGTATTTATTGAGATGCGATCGAGCTTGACAGGTTGAAGAAACTGCAACTGTGCTCGAAGTCGTAAACAAGGAGCCGTTTTTCTCTTTTTTTTTGCATAGTTCTACTTTCCGAGAACATCCGAGAGAGGTTCGAGTGGGAGAGATTTCTCAGAACGAGAGCAAAATTCCCATATAGGGGGATTTGCGAAGGTCGGCCCAGTTTCTTGGGATATTTCTGAATGACGAACACTGATTTCATGGCGGAAAAAGATTTGCAGTTTTCACGTGTGAAAAATCAATTTTTGTGCCCTTTTTAGGACTTTATTTACTTGGAATAAACTATAAAGAGCAGGGATTTGATGACGTTCAGGAAGAAAGGGTAATAAATAATAGTAATAAATTGAAACGTAGAGTTAACTTTAGATAATCTTCTTAGATATTTTTTCTACGCTTAGTTTGGTTATGGTGGCAGTTCTAATTGCTCTTTATCTGAAGGGGCACATAACCTGCCATCTGAATGGTTCTCGAACCGTTCATCGATATTATTGTCACAATCAACCAACCGCCAACTATGGGAAAGGATGAAACAGCAATCACTATCCCACCGGTGGGGGGATGTTTAGATGAGAAGCCGCCGGATAAGTAAGCTGGATCTCGCTTCCCTGATGGATACAATAATGGTGGCGTACTCTTAGGGGTCCGTTCAAATATTACGTAAGCACCTAAAGGGGGGGAGAGGGTTTGCGATTTGCTTATTTTTGCTGACAAGGGGGGAGAGGGGGTATGAGTGATGCTTACGCAAGATATTAAAATCACTTTATTTCCGAAAATCTCCTGTAACTTTCAAAAATAATTTAATTAAAAAAATTAAATTTGAAAAAAAAAATTAAACCTGAAAAAATTAAATTTGGCAAAAGAAAATAAAAATTGAATTATTTTTTTGAATGATGGTCTGAGGTCAAGCATTTTAACCACACAAGAAAAACATAAACGATAGATAGGATGAATGTTCATTGAACACAGTGGATAATAGTATCTGTTCTTTATAATAGCTGGAGGTGACAGCTCATAATAACGTTTAATGCATGAGGCTTATTTCTGAGAACTTTCTAGTTTTTCCAATGATGAGATTCGAATGAAAGGGACCAATATGCTGTATTGTGACAATACGAGTTTCCAAGTAAGCACAAATAAACATGTTACAACAAACTTGAAACTCATTGAATATTTCGTGTATAAAAAATATATACTCTTAGTCAGGTTTGAAGTTGCTGTTCAGCAAAGGATTCCGAGATAACCACTTTTGGACGCTTTTACACCGGAAAGGGGT
The DNA here is from genome assembly GCA_013235015.1 of Araneus ventricosus. NCBI lineage: Eukaryota > Metazoa > Arthropoda > Arachnida > Araneae > Araneidae > Araneus > Araneus ventricosus. Next base: position 335,670 of record BGPR01000937.1, read on the forward strand.
GTCAGGCAATGAGTCATATGAGCGCATTCCCGGAGTTCTTTGTTAGATCACGCTCAGTAAAATGTAAACATCACAATTCCATTCTTCACTTTCCCCCTATTTTGATGAAAATAATTCCGCCCGGCGCATGCGCAAACGTGCGGAGGGTTTCCGAATTCGTTGCTAAACAATACATCTTCTTAGTATGTACTACAAAAAAAATCTCAATGAAAGCTGAAATAAAATAAAATAACGAATATTCTCAAACCCAAAATCCTTCGTAGACATTAAGTCTGCTAATCACTTGACGGTTTCCCCCCCCTTGGGTTCTCATAGTTTTTCTTAACAATAAGAGTTCATTTTTTTTTTTTTTTTCGTTTCTTCTCTGGGATGTTTTTTTCACTAATCGATTTCATAGCGTTAATATCCGATGAGAGTTAAGTGGATACTTGTTTTGATGATCTTTTTTCCTTTATTTGGTAAATGAAAATGTTTTTAATTGTTTATATACTAATTTTTTCTTTCTATTATACGTTGTTTTTCTTCGATGTTGCTTATTAATAATATTGTTTTTCTTCGATCTTTTCTGATCTTAATGGTGTTGTTTTCCATCGACAACATTATGCACAATTTTTCGTTCGTTTTCAAGAACGATTCTTCCGCCAATTTGTTCCGAAACTAAACTAATCACCTCACACCTCCTCGTAACCATAGTGGCCGACAGCTCTACTGTCTGGTGTCTCCGGAGTTTTTAAAACCGCACATTACATAAAACAAGTCAAATCGGAAATATGTCTTAATTTCGAGAAATATTGTACAAAACTTTTTTTTTAAAGTTTCAAAAAGTGTTCATCAGATAAACATTTTAAGAATATTCAATGTAAAACTAATGATGTGTGGCGGCAATATAAAAATTCTTCTAAAAAGGAGGAGTTAGTGTTAAAAAGAGTTGAGGAAGAATTGCGAAAGGCAACCAAAAAAAAAATAAATTTTTCTTGATTATTTTATAAAGGTAATTATAATCAATCTATTCTTAAAATTTTAAGCATATTTTATCATAACTTTAAATTTATAATTAACTTAGTATGAAATAACTTTACTTATTCTTGTTAATAGTCGTTACATTTATTAAAATATGTAGAGTATACTGACATTGTAATATGTAATAAAGTGTTAATATTAACATCTTTCTATAATTTAATAGATAAATGATCTTTACTAATGCAATCTTAAAGTGAAAGTATTCTTCAATTTTCAAAAGTAAATCTAGGAAATTAAGTGGTTCGAATACGACTTTGCGTTTTGAATAAAATATTAAATAACAATAATAAGATTATGAAAATACTTTGAAAATGAATCATTCAGCAATTTAAGATTTAATTTTTTTCACTTCTTATGTTTTAGATTTAAAAAATTTTACATATTGTAATGATTGTTACCTTTCATATTTATGTAGTTACAATAGTGTGATTGACAGTTATAAAAATGTTTTGAGCTTTATTGGAAAAGAAAGTTTTCATTTACTTTTATATAACAACTTAAGTTTTTGATATAAAAGTAATTACTAAAAGTTTAGTCCTTTTGTCACATGCTTAAAAAGTCTAGGGGCAATTGTGAAAAACTAACGAAGAAGTTTATCAAGATTCCTTCCGAGAAGAAACCGATGAAGTAGTAACAGAAGGGGGAAACAATATAATAACAGATATGGAAAAATGGCTCGAGCAACCTTGGTCAGCATCTGAATAGATGATGGGGCATGCGCGAAATTAAATTCAAAATATAGCTATGTTCTTTTAAAATTGTGATAAACTAAGAAATTTTACTTAACAAAATTGTAAGAAAATTAAATGATAGACAGAGATATATATATATATATATATATATATATATTTCATTTTAGCGATAGAGTTTTTTATTTGAATTAAGTCCAAAATTTTTGAAACTAGATTATTACTGTTATGTCTTTGTAAAAAAACGGGGGGGGGGGTTGCAGTTTTCACGTAATTATAAGAGGGGAGTTGATTTGGTTTATTTGCCTCAGGGGAGGGAGGGGGCAAAAATTACCAACAACATGCTTTACATATTTGAACGGCTCCTTAGCGCCCATCTCCGATGATGGGTCGTATCCCTGGAATGGGGAGGGGGAGTCGCATGAGAAACTCGTAATGGAGCTATTATACATGCTACCGTCGTTAATCATGCTGCCTGGCCATAATTTTATTCCGATGCTACGGCAGGGCGGGGTTCTCTGTTTAAGATTTAAGAACCATCAATCATTGTCGGTCGCCGATGAAAGTGTTTAATATCTTTGTGTTCGTCGAACAACCCGACAGAATTGTCTTGTGAACCAAAAACTTCGTCCCAAACTGCGAGCCGTTTTGCTCGCAAGTATATACGCGTCTTAATGCATCTAGCCAAGTCCACGAGTCAAGGACTCATGGTAAAGGAAAAGTGGCATCTTTTGTTGGTCAAATCGACCCGGAGCACCTAGGTGCCAACTGAGGTAAAAGACAGTCTTCTAATACAAGGGTGTAGGTTGCCTTCTTTAAGGTTTTTTATGGGAAGCTGGTCAACATTTCTGTTTCGCTTCCCGCAACATTTCGTTTTGTGTTTCGTGAAAGCGCAGATCAATCTATCAGTTTCTGAATAAAGCTGGTTAAGAGCACAACCAGCTATAATTTCTCCCCTAGATTCATCTTCTTCGTGTATGCCATGCTTTCTCTTAACCCATTAGTCCAGATGTTCTCAATCTGTGATACGCGTACCTCTGGGCCAATTTGGGGTACCAATTGGGGTACGGGGAAGTAATGCTATTAATGGTGGGAAACGAAAAACGTGAGGGTCATTAATTAAAAAAAAATGGAATTGAACTTTTTTCACCTAGTTCTCAGTGTTAAAACAACAAAATATTAAGCACCTTTCACGGACACAGAACTTGTGGAAAGAAAGTTCTCATCTTATGCTTATAAGTTTGAAGTATTTCCAGACATGAGAAAATATCTGCCTTCATTTGAAAGGACGTTGTAATTTTGAACCGTGGTCAGATACCACTTGCAACCAGACTTAAGGCAACGTTTCACATATTGTTGAACATTTTTCATTAATTTGTACCTTAATTGGTAATTAACTGTTGAATTTTAAAGTGCCGATTTTTAATTTCAAGCAGTGTTATTATTCCTCGTCGTTTCTGAAAGATATAATGCACTGTATTCCAGCAGAAAACATTTGCGTGTGTTAATCTCACAGCCCTTAAAAAGTTTCGAGAACAGAATGATCAAGTGCATTTTATTTTTCACATTACCAAAAAAGAATGACATTTTTATCGTCTCAGATCAATGGCTGGGTGTTTTTTACAAAATCATCCTTCAATTTTTTAGCACTTTTATTTTTATTCCCTTTCTTGTATTAATGCAATATTTCAAAGAACGACCTGAAGGGGCTTAGAGCACTTCCTTGCCAATTTCAAGCACTGAATTTTTTTCTTTCTGAATTTTAATGGCGACGGGAATTCTTAAAAGATGTGGTTTGCTTTGAATGTTTAGAAAAAAGCGATCATCAAATGATCATCAAAGCTATCATTAATTGAAATTTTTTGTTGAAATTGTGCCTATTTTAACTTGGCGAATCCATTGCATAAATGGGAATGGCTGGCAATTTCAGTCTTCGGGCTAGTAAAATAAAGGTTTGAAAATATTTCTACTAGATGTTTGATAAGTTTCATTTTTCTGCCTTTCAGCTTATACCCGAATATTTGAAGTGGTAAAAACATGTTCAAACATCATCTATTTATATAAAGCAAGTGTCTCTCTCTGTGTGTGCTCCTTATACAATTTTATAGTTTTGTCCAATATTGGTGAAATTTGGCAAATGCGCTTTTCAAAACAAGAGAAAGATCACTGCCAACTTTTCAAAGCCCAAAAGTTAATTAAAATGTCATTTAATTAAAAACTAAGCATCTTAAAGTTTAAAAAATTAGCTTTTCAGTGACACCAATTTCATTCAGTTCACCAATTTTTTTCTCGAATTTTAATAAATTTTTAAAAATTGATTTTTTACACAAATATACGGACGAACACATGTCTGGCAACAGACAAAGAACTGTTGCCAGCACAAATTAACAGAATTCTGAAAGAAAACTAAAAAAAAAGTTAGAAAGCAAGCGATTCACAGACGATTAACAATTTTTATCAGAAACAACTATTGATTTGGTTCAGTTATTCTATTTTAGAGGGAATTATTTTGAACAATTTTTATTTTTCCCAAAACTGAAAATAGATCATTGTGCTCATAGTTTCCCATAATGTTTTGATTCTGAAAAGATCGACCTGCACTCCACAACCAAAAGGTTGAGTCGGCTCTCCTGGGTTTTGAATGTAAACTGTAAAAAAAACTGAGAAAAAAGCCGGATATTCTGCTAGTAATAGATAACGTGTGCGTTACCCGTCGATTAAAGAAAATATCGGCTTGATAACGGTGACTGTCACAGAGTTTCACGCGGTACGAAGTATCATAGCACCTCCTGAACAGTTCTTTTTTTATATTAGTTATTATTAATTCGAGTAAAAATGTTAGTTTGAAATAAGAACTGGGTGTGAATTGCGCCCAGCGCTCGTAGTAAAGATATAATGTAAGAGCAATCTTAATAGATATATGGTTACAAAAACTCCTTTTAAAACTGTGAAGAGTTGAAATGGCTATCTTTTCGATATCATATACTGTTTTTTAGATTTGATTTAATTTATGACTATTAAATTCAATTTTATCAATTAGTGAAGTAGAGTTCTCGGTAAAACACTAGTGCCCCATTAACAAAAGTAATTTTGAAAAGTTACAAGTCGACTGTGCTAATATCACGGCGTCTTTTGATAGGCGGAAAATTCTCAACGTAGTCCTTTTTCTTGAGCTTGGGACTTGGATTTTTAATGCTACTTTATTGACTCTACACTGCACGAGATATCCTCAATTTTAACTAATATTAGCTTATTAAAAAGATTAATACTGTAATGAATAAAATTTCTTTACTAAAAACTTAACTTCCTAATATACAAAATGTATTCATCAACTATTAAATTAATCCTAATCGATTGACAAAATGTAAAAATGGTGGTGATGTATCTGAATCACTGCAAATTATAGGGTATTAATTAAAATATGAAAGTTTGCTGAAATTTGTTTGGAAATATTTTTAATACAGAATCATTATCATCATGCGCGTAACTATTAATTTTCTTTTGAAGAGTACTAAACATTAGGAAAGTTCTCCTAAGGATAATAAAAAATCTACTTAAGGATAATAAAAAATTATAGTATCTATGTGATATGAAACAAAACTTTATCGACTTATATCATTAAAAATCTGAAGGTATCTAAAATTTTCCATAATATTTAAGTCTGCAAGATTTTTTCGATATACAATGGAAAGAGAGAAAAAAAAATTCCAGGAAAAATTCCTATCAATGACAGACTTTCCACGATTGAAACATCGGTTGATTTAAAGCCACAAAAATGTTTGATCGGAAATTCAATTGATTGCAAAATTTATGGATGTATAATGGAATAAAAAAAATTGCTGCCAGGAAAAATTCCTATCAATGACAGACTTTCCACGATTAAAACATCGGTTGATTTAAAGCCACAAAAATGTTCGATCGGAAATTCGATTGATTGCAAAATTTATCGATGTATAATGGAATGAAAAAAAAACGCTTTCAGGATAAATTACTATCAATGACAGACTTCCCATTATTGAAACATCAGTTGATTTAAAACCACAAAAATATTTGATCAGAAATTTTCAACGCCTCCCTAATAAAACAAAGAAAAGCTGTTTGTACTATTCACGCTTTTACTGGTAAGAAAAACCGTTGACAAGTTAGAGGGTCAATGCCGGTCAAGGCTGCTACCCAAACGCAATTTCACCAATGACCTGCTGACCAAACACCCAACGCATTCTTTGGAGTTTCACGGCCCATTGCGGGCCCTAGTTCGCAGGAAATGTTTAACATAAAATACCTATTGCACTGAGAATAGTTTATGTGCGTGGCTCGTTGTAGTATTCCTGATTATCACGCACAATCTGAATAAACGGAAAAGTAAAAACAGAGACACCGAGAAAGATGAAGGTCTTGAAGGTTCGAATTCATTGAGCCCGAAAGAGAAACTGCTGTGAACTACGGGAACCTGTTTGATAGGTCTGCATCGAATCGATTTCAGTGTAATTTCGTAAACTGTTTTCAAGGTTGCGGGAGTTCTTTGGCGCCACTTGGGAACATAAAGCTGTTCTCTGGTCACCCAGACTGTTAATTTTATAGTCTAAAATAACTTTCAATTGCCGCTTAGCTTCGTAAAATAAGAATGAATGTTTATATAGTTATTTACCAGAAAATTAAATTTTTTTAAAGCATTTATCGAATTTTAAATTTTGCGTCTAATTCTATCAATGGATAGACTGACTGTCTCTCTCTATTTGTGCGTATACGTATGCAATAAATCATATACATGCAAAAAGCTAGGTAAATAAACTTCAGCGTGCAGTCTTTGCATGCACAAAAATCGTAGATCTGTATCAAATTTTGGACCAAATTCATCAATGGGAAGCGGCACTTCTCCAAAATGTTCAAAATGTATACTTAGTTTTCTTCACTGTGCTATGAAACACCATACAGTATAGAAGAATTTAGAAGGGACAACACCCCCGATACACTCCCTAAATTGAGCGGAAGCAGTTTTGGAATCTTAAACTAAAAACGAAACATTAAAAAAAATTACACAACTAAAAAAAAAATTGAATTTTTACGTTTGCATTTCTCTAATCGCATTAAAGTGAAATTTGAATGCCGTGCAAATGGAAGTTCTTTATTTGTTTAGCCAAAATCATTCAATCCGCGTACTGCGCAAGTCGAGGATTAAGCACAACTGATAACATTTTCTCAATGGAGTCAGTTTACTTGATGTCGCAGCGACATGGCAATCTGCATGCGTATGTCATCTAACATCCAACTGCACGTTGTCTTACTTTGTATGAACGAGTTTTCTGGTTTGTTTATTTTTCACAGACCGTTTTCCGGTAACCCACCGATTTAACCAATCGCCAAATCCATTTGGAAACTGTATCAAGCGCCAAGTTCGAATCAATTCTTTCTTTAGTACACAAAGCGTTGAATTCAGTTTTCTTTGAGTTTGTGTAATCCTTTCTTTTTAAATAGGGTAAAAAAAGCTCTAAAAAATTCTAAATAGAACTGTTAGAATTAGCTAAATCGCTTGGTTAAAAATTTTACTGTCAATGATTATCTAAATCGCGCCAAACAAACCTTGGAAGTCGCCAAAAAAAAGCGATAAAGAATAATTATGGCAACCTTTCCACAAAATTAGATTCTTATTTTAAGTAAACATTGAACGCTACAACAATAGGAAGATTTAATTTAATATTTTCAAAGTATTCTTAAGGCATAACATTAAAAAATTCCACTTTAAAAAATAATTAATATCTTCAAACAGAGTACTGAAATTTTGAAGATTCCCATTGACTTAACATTATCACAAGAAGTTGATGGACCCGGCGGAAAATCTACTTTACCGCAAATAAACAAAACAGAAAACTCGTCCATAATAACGTCACTCCCATTTCATCGTGAAAGAGCTGGGCGCGGTGGCCTCGTAGTTGAGTCTGGGCTTCGGAAGCAGAGAGCAGCTTGTTCCATGCACGAGTGAACGAAAAATCCGATATATATGCGAGTTTGGCGCACACGAAATCCGTCGAGGATCATATATCCTCCCTGAGTGACTATGGAAAGAGGAGCACTGGCTCAGACATTGTCCTCATCATCTGCTCACGATTCAAAATTACAAAGTTAGTCCCAAAAATGTGCTTTTTAGTAACCGGACATTAACATAACTGAAATAATTAATTAACCGGACCTTAAACTAAATGAACTAAATTAGACAAAGCTGGTTCAAACTGCTTAGCAAATATTCAGTTTCTTTTCAAGCTTTATGCAGTATTTTTTTTTCTGAAAATGCCATTATTCACGTGTGAGATATTAATAAATATCTCTAACAAAACATTTTTTGCCCTCTCTTACTAAATTAGTCATTACCAGAATTTCAAATAAACTTTAATGAATATAATGGCTCTGAGAAAAATTCCAGATTAATGCGAATAGAAAAAGGAATTAAATGCAAAATATTGGACTCTTATTCAAATGATAAATCGTCTTATAATATGTGCATATAACTTATTAAGTTTTATTTTTTATCAACTAAAAAAATTTTACATGAATCATATGTATGCTAATAAATACCTCTCACATTAAGTACCAATAACGTGCAATACCATTAAATATTTCTAACATAACCTTGCTAGATTAATAGTGTAGAATCTATATCCGCCCCACCCATTTTACCAATTGGGAAATCGGTGTGAAGAAATCTTCGATAAATGACAATTTCTCCATTGGAGTAGAGCACCCTTTCGTGAGAAAGTTATCTTCAGTAGAAATTGGTTTGGGAAAGTAAAGTTTGCGCGTTTAGATCGATGGAGAACAAAAGATGATAATATGGATGACAGAAAATGTCCTTTTCCGTTTCACATTGCTGTCTTTAAAATTCTGCGAAAAGAATCTGTCTCCGGTTTTTATGAATGGAATCGATGCATTTACACATGATATTACGTCAAGTGCGTAGCTCAGATTGAATTTTGGAATCTATTGCGCATCTTGCAGGAGGAAAAAGAAGGTGACGTCCATCTGGAGCGTAAGAAAAGGAGAAATTAGATTTTAGATGACAAATTTGTCATCTGATTGTGATGTCTTTTTATCAGGGGACTGTTCAGTGTGTAAATGATATCCGTTTCGATGCCCTTACTTGTTTTAGCTATCTAAGAACGTTCGCCTGATTTAGAAATTTTTTCGAGCCCCTTTAGAATGCTGAATCAACAAATTATTCTATAATGCATACCATTTCAGAGGGAATCTGTCTTTTTTTTCTCCTCGCTGCGACTCGGAAATCCATCTTTTACCCTGTGTCTAAACTAATCATGCCTAGATCCTAAAAGTAACTTGACTGGATATCATAAAAGTATGAAATATTCATGATTAAAGAGCTTATAAAATGAAAATAAATTCAAAATAATTTAGAAATTCGGACTCTCCTTCAAAGAGAAATAATCTTCTTTAATTATGAAGTATTATTTGATAATAATCAATTTTTTGTATGAATCATATAAAAATTCTATTTAATTGCGGCGAAATTTTTATTTATGTATATTTTATTGCATGAAAGTGGTTATAAACACGTCGAATACTTGTATTATTCCTAAAATGTTTCTTTTAAAAATCGAACTATCCAATAACAGTATAAAAAATTTCAACGCTTAAAGGGTACATAAAAGATTTCTAGTAGAGAATTCATGAAAAGAATGACAAATATTTCCGTTTTTTATTCCAAAAGCTTTTATCCAACAGGATTCTCACAAAGTTGATTGTACTGGGATAAAGGAAAGCAATAAAAATACTCATTTTCGCAAATTAGTTTCTCGAAATGAGATCTTCCGAATACCTCTCTTTGTGTCATTAAACCTCCCATCCATTCTTCTCGCCGAGGTGTTTTCACGCTCAACTTGCGCATCTCTAAATTTCACACAAGACAGCCCGTTTTTCCTCATCGTCATTACCGAGATATGCAGAGGGTGTTCCCCAGAACCACCCCTGCAGACGATCAGCCCTACTTCATTTCATTTCAGGGCAAGGGACCACGGGTGGAAAGTAAATCTCTTGCTGAGGGATGGTGTGGATATTATACCTTCCCTGTGACCTACATGTCATTCAAGGAACGTATATGTGGAACAGACGCAGTTACAGTTATCGCGTAACGGTGCATGAACCCTATGAGGGATATCGCTAAGGGGAGAATAAGAAAAAGAAAACAAATCACCATGCCCTAAACTCCTGTTATGGCCAGAGTGAAGATTACAGTTATTGCCGCCACGGTTGAGATGGATATCTAAATAATTTATTACGCAACGACGGGCCTGCAACACTGTAGGGTTTGTTAGAAGTGATGCCTTCAGGCTCATCATCAGTTAGGAGCCAATGAGTGGTAATAAATTCCATTCTTGGTAGAGACATTTGAAGGAACCAGAAAAAAATCGAGCCTGGATTCTTGATCTCTTTATTATAAGGAAACCACTTGCTTACGAATAAATTAATTTCCTATTAAGGTAATTTTAATTTCGATAGTTTATTTACTATTTCGGATACGAAATACACTGAGAGAAAGTATTGTACTCGCCAAAAAATTCGATCACGAGATTTTGATGAATCTCTATGTTTTAGGTCTACCTGAATCCTAAGAAACATTTTCGGAATTAAGATGTGTAACTGCCTGGATGTATGTGACCATGATCACTCTAAGAGGGAATTAGCTAGACAAACGAAATTTTCTATGTGATTTTAATACCAAAAGCATAGATTTGCAGTTTGTCTGTATGTCCGACCCTGTAAAATTGAACAAGATAACTCAAGAATGTAAAGAGCTAAATGAATGGAATTTGGCATATAGTTTTATGCAAAATTTTATTCCTCTAGAACTGTAAACATGCCTCAAATTTTGAACAAAATCCATCAGCAGGCTCACTGCCCGTTGATCTGTCTATCCGCGCGTATGTGAACACGATAGTTCAAAAACATAACAAGCTAGAAGGAGGTTGTAATCTTTACATCAAAATTGTAAATCTGTGCCAAATTTTGGATCAAAATCCGTCTACGTGTGGAATATCCGTCAGTTTTCCCCGTCTGTGTGTATGTGAACATAAACGAGAAATTCCAAATCATCTTGTTGAATTGCGCATGGATGGTGTTTAGTCTCGCTTGCCACGCCACTCCCAGTGTGATGGAGAAGAGAAAAACTTCCCAGTTCTGGCTGAGAGATCAAGACACCTGTATTAAAAAAAAGATCTTAATAAAAAGCAGGAGATCGAATATTTACCTCCTATCAAGCGAGGTCTTCTGCAGTACCTATATTTAAACTTCCTATCAAGCG
>BGPR01000938.1:0-11704 GCA_013235015.1 Araneus ventricosus
GTATAAAACCATAACAGTAATTGTTCATTAATTTTGTGAACTAAAGAAAACTTGTATTTAAAAATGATATATTTTATATTTACTATTGAAAAAAATTAATTGGCCCTTCTTTACTAAATTGACACCACCTAATGCTAACAGATATAATTTTTTTGAAGTGTTCTGTATTGCTCAATTCTGCAGAATCATAGCAAAATGACATTGAAAAAATGAAACCACTTTTGTGGCAGTTATAAATTGACTAAATTTAAAAATTGATTAAATTAATTAATCAAACATTAATAAAAATTCTTAGTATTATTTAATTAATTTCATTCTTAGTATTATTTAATTAATTATTTTATTTAATTTTAATTTTTGTTTAGTATATCTATTATTTTCTTTTGTGGAATTGACACAGCAAAATAAGATTGAAGTTGAGATTTCCATAGATTTGCATTTTCGCTGTTCAAAATTGCATCAAAACATGCTTGTATTGACTTTTCTGTTTGAATATCCTTATGTGGCCGCATCAGTTCTGGTATGCAAAATCTTGACGTGTTTACGCAACTCAATCAGCAAACTAAATACTGAATGTCTCTACATACCTGTCACAGCAAAAATGATAAATATTGTTTTGTATTTTACTTTGCTGCATGTATTGAATTTAAATAAGTGTAAGTTAATAATTTTTTCTTCAAATTGTTCTGTTATGGTTTTAACCATTTCAGATTTAAAGCACATACAGATAATACCAGATTCTTATACGTTATGAAAATAAGGTGTTCAGTCGTTACATCATAGATGCACGTTAGTTGAAAATCATCTGTCGTCATTGCTCTGGTATTGGATGTTGCAGAAACGTTCAAAATCTGCAGCTTCCTTCTCCAGCACATCAATTAAAGCTTGTGCTGATTTTCTCTCAACTGCAACAAAATTTTTTTAATAAATCATTAATACAGAGTGTTTCATTATTCCCTCCAGGATTTGGGAAAGATATAGTTAAAAAAACTGTAATGGATATAGTTAAAAAAATAAGACGGGAGGCTTTTTCAAACAGCCACCGATGTTAAAGGTGTAGGACTACTTTACTCGTGCTACTCTTTTGTTTCTCGGTGACGTCACCAATTCATGCGTATTTTTGCCCAACTTTGCGACTCGGTGGTCGCTGAACTACAACTCCAATTTTCAAATTTTTTTTTCTAACTTCTTTTGTTACCCTTTATCTCTAAAATAAGACATTAGTTATGTTTTTAACATATGTAGTTACCGAGATATAGAGGATTGCTTCACCAATTCATGCAAGTTTTTGCCCGACTTTGCGACTCGGTAGTCGCTGAACTACAATTCCGATATTCAAAATTTTTTTTTTGTAACTTCTGTTGTTACCCTTTATCTCTAAAATAAGTCATTAGTTATGTTTTTAAGATATGTAGTTGCCGAGATATAGAGGATCGCGTCACCAATTCATGCATATTTTTGTCCAACTTTGCGACACGGTAGTCGCTACCTTTTATCTCTAAAATAAGACATTAGTTATATTTTTAATATATAGAGTTACAGAGATATAGAGATTCTCCCATACAACGTTTTTTTGTGGCGTTTTGGCGTGTGAATCAAATTCTTTCCTGAGACCCCAATGGGAGGAATGTAGTCTTAAATTAAAAAGTTTTGTATCACAATAGACAATCACTTCTGGTTTGGTACAAGTTTTAAGGTGTTCAATATGTGATGTTTAGTGATCAATATTGCCATACTTATCTCTGCATGGCATAATCATTGCTAGTGACTGCGCATATGATTCTTAATCATAATTCTGTTAAGGCAGTTAGGAAAGAGAATGCGAGTACTCCATCTTTGATAACACCCCATAAAAAAGCTCATGGGATTAAGTTAGATGAGTTTTGCTACATCTAGTAGCAAAATTATGGATTGTTCACTAAAACAATCCATCCATTTCCTGCTAAAAACTGTCTTCCTTTTGCTTGTGTTTTTGCTGAGTCCTACAAGCGCTGCCATCTATTGAATTCCTTAATTACAAACTTGATACGAAATGTGTTGCTATATTCATATTAGTTTTCAAACTATTCAGCGAAACCTCTTCGAACGGCCACCCCTCTTAACGGCCAATTTTTCGTGGCACGGATTTTTCTGCCCATAGACCTAATGTTAAAATAACCCCTAGTAACGGCCACCCAGCCCCTCTGAACGGCCGCCGGTTGGGTTCGACCATCCCATTTAACAAAAGCATCGGTTAGAGATTTACTTTTTAAACTGACAAACAAACTTGAAAAAATGTTTTTTCTCCGAGAAGGGTAAAAACTTAAAACAGTCACAAGTTGTATACTTTTTTTTCAAAAAATGTAAAAAATTATTAAATAAAGTACTATTTTCTCTTTAGATAAGTCTCAAACTTCATTTTAAATAAGAAATATGTGTCAGGCTTGTTTATATTATGTATTATAGCAATTATCTTGTAATTGTAACGAAAACCCTTCAGAGCGGCCACCCCCTCTGAGCGGAATTTTTCTCGGAACGGAGGGGTGGCCGCTCAGAGAGGTTTCACTGTATATACTTTCCAAACCTTGGTGGGAATTATGACAATTTCTGTAAGTTATTAACGTAAATGAGATATGCATTTAAAGTCATAATACAAGAAAACTCGTAGAAGTAAACTGTGTATCAGAGGAATGGATGTTCTGGTTATCAGTGAAGTATTTTGTACTTAATATGCAACTCAGTTTTTAACCTTTTCAGGGGCATAAACAAATATATTTTTTTCACTAAAACAATGTTAAATGGTGTGTATATAAATAAGGAAAAAAAAATTAATAGAAATAGATCTGGAGCTGCTATAGGTTGCCTTTGATACTAAAAACGCATTCCTCCCCCAATATATAATTATAAGATTACTGCTTGGGTAAGAAAAAAGCTCTTAAAAAGTGTTTCAAAAGGAAACTACTGCCTCTAATAGGGTTAAAATATAAATGATATTCAATTTATACATTAATTCTTTTTGCAAGTGGAATTATTTATGTAGAACAACAATTAGTGTTGTAGCATGCATTAAGAAATGCTTTATAGATTTTATTCTAGGACACATATTTCTTTTACTTCTTGTTAAAACATTGAGATACTAAGATTGCACGAGCAACAATAAGCAGAAATGGTTAGAATGAGCTTCATTTAAATAATATAGATCATTAAAAGTATTGAAGACGGAAGGACTAAATTTCAGGATATATGTCAATTTGAATTTTCATGGATTACATACTTGAAATATGAAGTTGGTTACCCACTTATCCAATATAAATATGTTTTTGGATTAAAAAGGCAATTCTACATAAATGAAACACAATGGGTTAAAGCAGATTCCTAAAATCGAAAACTTTCATTTTTTTTTAATACTAATAATATGCAAACAAAAAAAAATGTTGATTAGTTTACTGGAAATATTACTGAAATATGACTCGAAAACTTCCATTTTTTTAAATACTAATAATATCAGGCATGAAAGACTTCCGCTTTTTTGAATGTCTTTCAGGCTGTTTCTGAGATCGATGCAAAACCGTCGAGAAATCGTGACCGAAAAATGTGGGGGGTGGGGTGGAAGCTATGTCTGAATCCGAAAAGAACGCCATTTTCTCTCCGTCACAAAGTAAACAGAGATCCATTCTCTGGGGTTTACGCGCCGTATCTATCACCTCAAGTGATTGGCACACAGCGTAATGGAGGAAGGCGGAACTTCTCCCGTATAGCCGAATGACGACGCTCTACGAGTAGGCTACGCCTTGTTGAAATAGTACGTCAGTGAGCTGCTATCGCCGATGTTGAATCACGGGTTGAATGCTAACGGTTGTTATGCAAAGAACTTCTACTACTACTATCATTTGTCTTGTGTTTGGCGGATCGCCCGTGTGATGCTGTATGTTTAGTGTTACGTTCGTCAATTGTAAAGATCAGCGTTTGTGAGTGTGACCGAGAATCAAAATGGAGATTAACTTAAATGATGAACATAAAGTTCGTTCCCTAGATGCGAACGAAAAAAATAAATTTAAATTCGAGTGGTTGAATAAATCTATGAAAATTAAACTGCCGGCGAAAGGTAACAATATGAACGTGGAAGAGATAGCAGTAAAAGTAAGAGATTCGATCAAGAAGATCGAAATAAATGGAACTGTAAATTGCCAGCTTTGCTCTGATACCATTTATAACCAAGCATTCTAACCTTGAGAGATTATTTCATATTTATGTCCTTAATTTAATGCTTTTTAAAGAAAGTATTGCAATTATTAAACAATCTTTAAGTTGCTGAATTCAAACATTATTCAAAATAAGTTAGTATACATGCATGAAGATTGTATGTTGGAATTTTTAACAACAGATCATAAACCTAAAATTATTAACATACATGAGATGAAGAAATCATTTCCTATATTTTAAATACAGAATACAACAGCTGTTCTAGAATAGATGTTGAAGCAGCACCAAAAAAATTTCAGGATCTAAAGGAATTTATTCAATGCACAATATTTCTTAATTCTCAAAACATAAAATTGTATAATATGTCAAGTTCTTTTGATT
Organism: Araneus ventricosus; assembly: GCA_013235015.1. Classification (NCBI taxonomy): domain Eukaryota; kingdom Metazoa; phylum Arthropoda; class Arachnida; order Araneae; family Araneidae; genus Araneus; species Araneus ventricosus. The sequence continues at coordinate 4,564 of BGPR01000938.1, forward strand.
ATTTTCAGAGTTCAACAAATAGAGAACAATTTTAACTATAGTGTTAATGTACTTGTTGCTAATTTATTGAAATATTAATTTCTGTGAAAATTAAATATAATTAAATTGTATATCTTTGTGAGGCAAAATCATTTGTATTTTAAATTGTAATCTAATGATTTGTTACGAGCATAATTGGCAATGTTTACTAAGGTAATTTTAGAGATATGCAAAATGATCTGTATTATACAAAAATCTATAAACCACACAACCTCTGGTTTCAAGTTATGCGTTACAAAGATCTTCTACTGCATATGATACTATATATTCTTAGGCGCTTTTGTCATTTTTTTTCCTCCCTTAAATAAGCTGCTTCATTTTTAAAAAGTATGCAATTTTGTTATGATACTATCTGTTGTTGTTCAACTTTGAGAAAATAGAAGGAATTTTGAACCTCTTGCATGGTATTTAAAAATCAAAATTCTGTTCAAATAGAGAAAAAATAGCAAGTAAAATTTTATATATACTACTTTTAATTGCTTTTTCTGTATGTATTTTAAGTAGTAACATCTTATGCCTTTGCGTTTGTATATATATCGATTTTGTGGTGAATTTTGTATTTGCGTAGAGTTCAGCTTTTTTGAACAGCTTGCACTTTCATGCCTGAATATGCAAAAAAAAAAAATTGATTAGTGTACTGGAAATATCACTGGGAAGCAAGTGCTCTTTCGTCATAAAATATCTTATGATTTTTTTAAAAATTTTAAGTTCTAACCTTTGGTTAGTCTTCCTTGGAGTCTTTGATTTTCCTTTTTCAAAAACTGTATTGTCGTTTCTTGTCTTCTCAGCTGTAAGTGAAAGGTCTTTTACTTAAACCAGTTTAAGTAATATTAATAATTACTTAAAATCTTCAAATTTAATTGATGAACTTAGCTTGATTATACAGTGGAACCTTGCTTAGCAAGCACCTCCACTAATGAGTAATTCACATAACGAGCATAATAAGTTGTAAAAATGACTCGCTTAACGAGCAATGTTTCGCATAATCAGTGATGAGGAGAGGGAAAGTCCTGGACTGTGCGCCTGCTACATCAGACCGTCTTTAGCACTCGTTCTGTTAATATCTTATTGCCGATCGTGATCACACATTTTTACAAACATATACCCGGACATATTATGTGTGATATTTTTTTTGCAAAAATTACCCTGAAGAAAAAGCCCCTAGAAGGCATCCATTATAGAGACAAAAAAATGTACAAATGAAAGCTAGATCATTGAAAAGCGAGAACGACGAGTGAGTGTGGCTGATATAGCAAACAAAAGTAACATAGGTCTGCGGTGAAAAAATTGTCTGCAAAGCAAATGGTGTTTTTTATAGTTTTTTGGATGCTGATTACTGGAAAAATAATGAAAAAATTCCATCATGTACAGTTTCATCACAAATCGCAATCTATTTTTTACGAATTTAGCATATTTTGCACCAAAAAAGTATTATTTATATGAATTCGATAAACATATTTATGGACTTAAAATAGTAAATTGGTGGATTAAACTACCAAACAAGGAAGAAGAAACTATTTCAATCCAGGATATTCCTCTGAATCGGTAAATTGCCTATTAAACACGATATTAAAGACAGAGGAAACCAGTTGAAACCGGATACCTCTCCTGCTTGCCAAAAGAAGTGTTACTTCCACCGCTTCACATAAAATTAGGTCTTATGAAACAATTTGTCAAGGCTTCACCAAAAGAAGGTGAATGCTTCAAATACCTTTGTGACCAGTTCCCGGGTTTATCCGCAGCAAAACTAAAGGAAGGTGTGTTTGTAGGACCAGACATCAGGAAAATGATGAAAGATGAACATTTTGAGACTAAAGTGGAAAGAAACGAAAGAAAAGCCTGGGAATCTTTCAAACTAGTTATTACTAGCTTCCTTGGAAACAAAAAGGACGCAAACTACAAATCTATTGTAGAAGAGATGATAAAACCTTTCAAGATTTTAGGCTGTAGTATGAGCTTAAAAGTTCATTTTCTCGATTCGCACCTGGACTATTTTCCTGAAAATTTAGGTGCAATTAGTGAGGAACAAGGTGAAAGATTTCACCAAGATATAAAGGAAATGGAGAGGCGATATCAAGGAAAATGGAATGTCAGCATGATAGCCCACTACTGCTGGATGCTACAAAGAGGCAATCCCTGCAAAGTTCACAAGAGGAAAAGTGACAAAAGAACTTTTGAGTTAAAGGAAAAACGTCACTATAAGGATTTGTAACTTTCTACCGATACTTAACAATGATATGAACTAGGATATAAAAGTAATTTATATGGATTTATGAATTAATGAAATTTAAATAAAATGCCAAAATTTCGCGATTTCAACAGCTTCCTTCAAAATATGCAATCACTTTGTAAAAAATCATTATGTGATAGAAATAAATGGGTTTCATTTTTAGAATCAACACTAAAAATAACATAAAAATCAGTCATCAAAATTAAAACAATTTTCAAAAAGTATTTTTTTGCATGCCTGTGTAATCAGTCTACATCAAGATTTGCATTATCCTCAAGAACAAGGGCATTATTAAAGAGAGATGCTTCAAAGGGAGTAACAAGAATATCTACACAACTTCTTGACGATGTTGAAAGATTGCTTCTCATATGGATGCATGAAAAGCAATTGCGAAGCGACAATTTTAATGAGAACATTATTTGTGAAAAGATGTGAAAGTAATTTTTGCCAACATCGTTAAGACGCCAGGATCATCAACAGTCGAAGAAGTATTTCAGGAAAGCTGTGGGTTGTACATAAAATTTTTTGAGTATTTTTTTTCGGCGTGGAACACATCGTCGTATTTTACATTAATTTACGTATATGGGAACTTTTTTTTTTATCTTAACGAATGTTTCACACTACGAGCGGGCTTCTGGAACGAATTATGCTCATTAAGCGAGGTTCCACTGTACCCTTAATTTTAAGGTCAGTAACAACTCTCATTGAGACATGACGAGAGAATGAGGTAAAACATGTTCCTATGCGTCTTAGGGTTACAGAAAGTACTCCCCAAAATAAAAGAACATTTGTTGAATCTGTTACTAGTGTTCTTTCAGAATGTAGAATTTTATCACACAGAATTGTCTGTTACTGGTGTTTCAAACTTAACTCTTCTCAAATATATCAATAACTTTTAAATACATTAGAATTGTATTCAAGATTATTTAAATGGGAGTGTTGATACATTGTGTATCTCTCCCCATGCTGTGAACTTAAATTATCACTGACTATGGAAAGTCTATTCTATATATTTGTTTGTACTTTGACCGATAATTATTTAAGTGAATAATATTTTTATCATTTATATTAATTTATTCAAATAGTTTTTTTTATCTATACTTATAAAAGTCAATGTTTGCGTGTGTGTGCGATGTCCAGACGAATCTATCGCACTTACAGCCATGGAATTTGGCAGGTAGTCGTAATGGCGACTCAATGCACCTCGAAGCCGGAATTTTAAAATTTAATCTAGAAAATTTTTTTATTTAATGTTTTGTGTTGTTTTGGGTCATTTTTGGCACGTTTATGGCTGTAGTATCTTTTCTAATGATCGTTGAAAAACAATCAATGCGCCATCGGATAGAACAAACAATTTTCTTTCTAATGAAGTTTGTTTTGAATTTCTAACGCAATTTAATGAATTTTGAGGAATTTTTTAAATAATAGTCACTTTTATGGTAATGTTTGATAAGGATTTTTTCAAATTCTCGTATCTGACGTTCTAACAACTCTATAATTTTCATTTTTTTTCAGTTTATAACTCGAACACTTCTGTCGGATTTAAAACAAGAACCGTTAAAATACCTTTCTCCGTTTTTTTTGAAATTAATTGTTCCTTTATCAGTTCAAACAGTTTTTTTGCAAGCCAGCTTTCTCAGCGAGACATTCTCCGGAACGAGTTAACTTTCCCATCATGCATTGTTACAATCTCATTGGCTGGTGCGTGACCTTCGTCGCGGCAGGTAACGTCATATACTATCGCGTTCTTCTCGGAGAGGATACATTAACAGAGTGAATTCGATAATTATTTTCTGCAGTATCTTAAAATGTTTCTTTGTCTCGCATATTTCGCATGCTGGTTTGTCGCATTTATTAATATTGTTTTGGATTAACGCACGCGGTACTGTTTTCCTAAATTCAAATAATGCGTATCTTTTGTTTTTATTTTGTTTTCAAAACTTTTTCATGTCACTTGTGGGCTTTTTTTTTTTCATTTTGTTGAAGTCAAGATAGCACGGGCAATGCTGTGCGCGTATTTCTAGTACATTAATAAAATTTTAGTCATTTAACGTTTATAGTGTCCGAAAGTTAAAACAATTCTTGAAGAGTTTAACAAAATATTATGCATAAAATGCATATTAATTGATGCAAACCCAAGACCAGTTGATGCAATATTACTCACTACTATAAAATCTCCTGGTGAAACAGTTGAACTGTGCATCTTTGAATATCTAAGTTGTCAATATTGGTGAGTCATCCATCATTGCAGCAGAGTTGCAGCTATCCTTGCAGTTATTTCAAAAATTTATTTATTCTTTTATTGTCGATTCTTTTTTATCTATATTCCCTTAAGGGGATTTCGATGATTTTATGGAATTAATGATAAAAATAAATTATAACCACATCCTTACAATTGCATCATGGATGTAAAATCTTATTGTCATTCTACAAGATTTCAACTCATGTGAAAAAGCCATTTCCCAGCATCATCTCAGAATTGCTTGAGAATCGTTCGAAAATGGCGTACGTGACTATACAGTGATGAATGGTAATATTAAAGGATGTGAGTGCAATGTTAAAAGTCGGGTAGTTTTTATGTGAACTCTTAATCTAGTAAATTGACTAATTTGCAGAAGATTTGCGGTAAATTAACAGGTGAATAAAAAATAAAATAAAATAAATTCGTTCTAAAAATTTATACTGTTTTATATTAAATATAATCTGAAATTGGAAACCAACTACCATTTTATGTATACAGGGTTCTCTGGTGCAAACTGTACCTCAATGTACAGAATTGAACTAACTCTAATTTGTTGCACAAAAGACTATTAAAATTCAATGTGGATTTTTTAAAAATGGAACACAAAAATTGTTCCTATATATTTTGTGAAAACAGCTATATCTCAAAATGTGTATGTTGGAGATGCCCTCCCCGATAATTACGCCTAATTTTTATTGCATCGATTACTTACCAAGTTATGAAGACGCAGAACTTCTTGTTGCAGTCTTGTAAGACATGTTACTTGGGTTTGATACGCCTCCAAACTTTTCTGCCTCCTACATAAAACAAGCACGCATGCATCAAGTAAACTTTTGAAACTTTTCAAAACACAGACCCTCACACCCCCACCTTTTCCTTTTTTCAATAGATAGAACACAAATAAAATATATTTGAAATACCATTTCTCGACTTCTTCCTCCATGGCTACCACTGCATCTACAGTGTTCCAATCTTGAGCTCCTGGAAGAGGGGGATAATGACCTGCAAGACAGATTTATAATGAAAATTAAACATTTTATCAGCTGGGAAAATGCTTGTCTACAATAGCAATAATAACGAAGATAAAAGATTTGAAAAATGATGGAAAGAGATTAAATTTATATTTTCACAGAACAAGTTTTTTTCAAAAAGTAATAGGTTCCCTTTGAATATTAAATAGCAATTTATCATTCTATAGCGTAATATCTCAACTGTTTTTTTTTATATAAAAATTCATCTCATTTTCGTTACACTAGAGTATTCCCCTTGCATTTGTTATATTAGAGTTCGGAAGCAGAAAGTTCTTAAAAGTGTGACGTACGTCGCAGAACAAACGAGATCTTTGCAGAACATTTCATCCTTAAAAAAAATAACCACGCGCACACACCAAAAAACAAACAAACCTCGATATGTTCTGCAGAACAATCAAGCGAGGCGCTCTTTATAATAATAATAATGAACATAAAAGATTCGAAAAATAATGAAAAGAGATTAAATTTATATTTTTACAGAACAAGTTTTTTCAAAAAGTAATAGGTTCCCTTTGAATATTAAATAGCAATTTATCATTCTATAGCGTAATATATCAACTGTTTCTTGTTATATAAAAATTCATCTCATTTTCGTTACACTAGAGTATTCCCCTTGCATTTGTTATATTAGAGTTCGGAAGCAGAAAGCTCTTAAAAGTGCGACGTACGTCGCAGAACAAACGAGGTCTTTGCAGAACATTTCATCCTTAAAAAACACTCGCACACACCAAAAAAAAAAAACACGATATGTTCTGCAGAACAATCAAAGCGAGGCGCTCTTTATTCCACGCCTTCTCTCTTCACGTATCGCGCAACGCAGCCTCCAGAGATTGGAGCAATGGCAAAAATAACTCTCCTTCATCACGAGGCTTACGCGAAAGCCACGCCTTCATCGGGGCTGACGTCACTGGGGATGAAGATCCGAAACAGGCACGTTGAAAGCTGACTTCAGAAGTCATTGACAGAATTGCAAATTCTGAATGTATGCCTTGGTTTTAAATAATTAATTTTAATATAATGTTTTGTCATTAATGAGTAATAAAGATTCTACTGGTTAATTAGTTTTTTATATCTATTTTGCATTTTACTGTGGTCCGCCAAATTTGGACAAACAGCCTGCAGAACGTTTCCAACTGTTTGAGGTCACGTTGTAGAACACTGGATATAATTCTGCTCCTGGGCATGAGAGTATTTCCCCTTTTTCTTCTTGAATAGGGGAAACACCATGCTTTGTATTCATTTTTCAGGGGCCCCCCCCCCCAAGATTCAAGCCTGTATTAGAATTTTAAATGTATTGATTATTTTATACTCGGCGATAGAGCTGGGTAACCTTTTAGCCGAAATCTTACTTTCTTTCTCTAACCAAATACTTTTCGAAAGTCAGAAAAAAATTGTATAACTCAACATACTATTACATTTTTAATGTAAAGAAGATTGAAAAATCACATTCTTCTACGTACAGAACATGGCCTCGTCAGCGTGTAATTTTTTAAGCTTAACTTCTAATTTACTAGTGTTCATAAAGTAACGCAACAAGTATTCATAACTTATAGATGCAAGCGAAAAGTGTTCATAAAGTAACGCAACAAGTATTCATAA